>JAUJPP010000434.1:0-11644 GCA_030562195.1 Nipponacmea schrenckii
AAATTTTAACATTTATTCACTTAATCCATGGCCATAACTCATAAACAGACATCTGGCGAGATATTATCAATATGAATACACATACCAAGTTTCATTCATATCGGATGAAAACTATAGCTTCTATTGCATACACAAGTACATTTTAACTTTTTTTCATTTAATCAAGGGCCATAACTCATAAACCGACATCTGGAATAGTGCCATTTTCGAACTTGTCCGAGATATTATCAAGATAAATACACATTCCAAGTTTCATTAAAATCAGATGCAAACTATAGCTTTTATTATGTACACAAGTAAATTTTAACATTTTTTCATTTAATCAAGGGCCATTACTCATAAACCGACATCTGGAGTCCTACCATTTTCGAACTTGGCAAGATGAATACACATACTAAGTTTCATTCAAATCGGATAAAAACTACAGCTTCTATTTCGTACACAAGTAAATTTTAACATTTATTCATTTAATCCATGGCCATAACTCATAAACAGACATCTGGCGAGATATTATCAATATGAATACACATACCAAGTTTCATTCATATCGGATGAAAACTATAGCTTCTATTGCATACACAAGTACATTTTAACGTTTTTTCATTTAATCAAGGGCCATAACTCATAAACAGACATCTGGCGAGATATTATCAATATGAATACACATACCAAGTTTCATTCATATCGGATGAAAACTATAGCTTCTATTGCATACACAAGTACATTTTAATGTTTTTTCATTTGATCAAGGGCCATAACTCATAAACCGACATCTGGAATAGTGCCATTTTCGAACTTGTCCGAGATATTATCAAGATAAATACACATTCCAAGTTTCATTAAAATCAGATGCAAACTATAGCTTCTATTATGTACACAAGTAAATTTTAACATTTTTTCATTTAATCAAGGGCCATTACTCATAAACCGACATCTGGAATCCTACTATTTTCGAACTTGTCCGAGATATTATCAAGATGAATACACATACCAAGTTTCATTCAAAACCGATGAAAACTACAGCTTCTATTGCGTACACAAGTAAATTTTAACGTTTTTTCATTTAATCAAGGGCCATAACTCATAAACCGACATCTGAATTCGTGCCATTTTCGAACTTGTCCTAGATATTATCAAGATGAATACACATACCAAGTTTCATTCAAATCGGATGAAAACTACAGCTTCTATTGCGTACACAATTAAATTTTAACGTTTTTCCATCAAATCAAGGGCCATAACTCATAAACCAACATCTGGAATCGTTCCATTTTCGAACTTGTCCGAGATATTATCAAGTTGAATACACATACCAAGTTTCATTCAAATCAGATAAAAACTACAGCTTCTATTGCGTACACAAGTAAATTTTAACGTTTTTTCATTTAATCAAGGGCCATAATTCATAAACCGACATCTGGAATTGTGCCATTTTCGAACTTGAGATATTATCAAGATGAATGCACATACCAAGTTTCATTCAAATCGGATAAAAACTCTGGCCTGTATCGCGTACATAAGCAATTGTTGACGGACGGACCGACAGGGGTGATGGCAATATAAGTCCACATTTTCATGTGGGCGTATAACAAAAAATAGTAATTGTAATCCATAAGAATTGGTTTAATTTATCCAACACCTATACTAAATGCCATTTAAAGATTATTGATTGTGGATATTGGTTCATAAAAATAAATAATATTTTTAACATATTGCTTATTTTATACAGAGCTCAATTCAAGTTTGCTCTCCAGTGAAAAATAGTGACATAATAATACTAACTGGACAATATGATTTAAGTGAAATGTAATATTAATAGAGAATATTACATTCCTCTATAATCATTTTGATTTATTGTCAATTAGGGAAATACTTGAATATGTGTTATTATTAATTGCTAGCCTTACATACACAGTATCATTTATACAATGATTTATTATAGTCTCATTCCTCTTGGAAGAAAACCATGTTTTTAATGGACTGAAAATATCTCACACAATTAGAAGGGGGACCAATAAAATACTAATATGCTCAAAATTTCTCACAGCATCACCCAAGGCTCTAAGCCTGTGTTACCGAGCCAAAATTCAAACACGTTTTTAAGAATAAGGGCAATAATTCTTGTTAAATATACCCGGTATATGATTTTCAATAGGGCTCATCTATGGGTGATTACAAATATTCATACCATTCATCATGTGTTTTCTAGAATGTTTATAGCTAAAAATAAATGTGTTTTAAAGAACAAGGGCAATAATTCATATTAAATTGAATGTGTTTTCAAAACCAAAGGCAATAACTGATACTAAATATTTTCCGATGCAATTTATTTTCAATAGGGTTCATAATTGGGTGATAACAAATATTCATGCCAAGTTTCATTGTGCTTTCTAGAGTGCTTAAACTTAAATTGAACGCGTTTTCAAGAACAATAATAACTGATACTAAATAATTTTCTATTTCGCTGATTTTCAAAAGGGTTTTTTCTTGAGTTATAACATACTCTCACACCAAGTTTCATCAAAATCTGTAAAGAATTGCACATTGTAGAATGTATTTCAGCATTTCAAGAACAAGGGAAATAACTGATACTAAATATTTTTCAATTTCGCTGAATTTCAATAGGGTTCATCCCTGGGTGATTAAGAACACTCACACAAAGAAACGTCAAAATCTGTCAAGAATTGTGCCTTCTAGAGTGTTAACTAGCAATTGTAGACGGATGGACATGGGTGACAACAATATAAGCTCCACATTTCATGTGGGCGTATAAAAATGGGTATAGCCCTTCTACAATAAATCGAAAGGTTCAGTTTCCATTTTTCTTAAATAAAATTGTAACAAAGAGTAGAAGACTTCTGGAGGGAATTTACATAATAGAAGATTATTTGTAGGCCTATATATATGGTAATGGAAAATAATGCCATTTTACTATTTCAATTATACATTAGGTATTTATTTCATTATGTAGCATTGACATGCAAAGATGTATATTACAGTAGAAAATAACATCTTTATTTCAGTTATCTGAATACCATTGTGTCTAATCATCATGTCTAGGTCAAACGTATGTGAAATGTGTTTGTTCCAATTTAAATAAAGTCATTTTTACATTTACCAAAATTGTCTGAAGATATTTGTGAAAGTAAGGGATGAGAAATTAGTAGTGACACCATCAATCATCCAAAAAATGAGGTAAAGTGGTCTTAAAACAGTTCTCGAAATAGAACAAATACAATTTTGTAGCGTTAACAGACTTTTCCCTTCAGTTTCTGTAAACATACAAAAAAGCTGGCATGGAAATTGTTTATGTTTTCATTTAAGTAACTAGGTTGTATAAAACTACCTCTGTTGTGAAGAGTTTCATTAAATGAGTACAGCAGATCTTTAACGGATTACTCAATGCTTGAATTTATTGTTGTGTCAACAGTTCATTTTTGTGGGACTTTGCTACCGCAAAGTCCCAGTTTGTTTTCAGTTTGTCAATTCTTTTTTTTTTTTTTTTTGCAGTGCGTTCTTTGAACGCACTGCTTTGTTTTCGAAATGACTATTTTTTTTTTTTTGTCTCTTTCTGGTCACGCTCCCCAGCCATAACTGCAAATGTCTTACACAATCTGGCGTGATATTGTAACGTAATCTAGTGCTCGTTGTTGTTTAAATGTAAAATGACGCATTTTTGATCTACCGGAAATGACGTAGAACGTCACAAATTTTATTTTTGTTTACTAACTCACGGCTCGTTTTTTTATCCAATCTGGTTCGGATTTTTTTTATTTACTACTTATAACTTAGATTTACATAATAGCAGTTTAAAAATTTTGAAATTTTTACTTTTGTTGCTGACTTTTTAATTTTAAAATTTAACACTTTTTCTAACTTTTGCAATTTTGATTAGATCGAAATCAAAATTTGCAGTTAGATAAACATTTTTCTTTTCAAGAAAAATCTGTTTTCAAAATGTCGACATCACTTCCGGTTTCGGCGTCATACGTCGCTAAACTTCGAATTTTCACTTCCGGAATTCTAAAGATATTTGAATTTTTTTTTTTGCAATTAAAAAAGGGAAAACCCATAATGATTTTATAATTAACAAAAATTGAACCGCAAGTAACAGATCAGTCGCCATCATTAGACTTTTGTAAAGTGAAAAATTGGGCCTTAGAGGTTAATCGGACAACTGTAATTTTGATGTCTATGTAATCTTCAATCGATTGCTAACAATTCTTAGGAAGCCGAATTTTGAATTTCGATTTAGCTTACCTTTCATTTCCGGTTCTTTTTTTTCACTCAGTGCCTAATTTTTTAATGTTCATATATCGTGACCTTGACCTTTGGTGACCATGTGACCTGCACAAAAGCTGTTGCCCTTGTCGAGATCTATCCATTGATGTCTTCATTTGTGTTGTGCAATGTCAACTTCCGGTTTTACAGCCATTTGAAAATTGCACTTTTTAGCTCTGTCACGTGACCTAATTTACATACGTCAAAATTTCTTTTATGTCCTTATTACGCGTAATTTATTCTTTCCAATGGTGTATAACACTTTATATTTTGATCAAAATTGCGCTTTTTAATATTTGAAAATTTTGTTCTTAGTTCTATATTAATTGTGCGTGATTTATGAAAAAGCACGTGTTTTTTTAAAATTTACGTCTTATTTTTTCACAAAAATTGGTAGATGAGTAGACAAAAAATTATCATTAAAGATTCCGATAAAACATTTTCCGAAATTAGCCAGAAACGTCCGAAAATGACCAAAAAATGTAGAAAATCATAGAAATCGGAATTTTCGGATTAAATTTTTGCACAAACTTGCAATTTTATTATTCCACAGAATTAGTACCATCAATATCTTCATTTTGTATGTATGCCGTATATGCAAATTCCTAACCGTTTGATCGCCATCTTGAAATATGCAAATTATTGGAAAAATACTACTCGTCCGCCATTTTTAATCCTATTTTTTTCAGACTTGTTTTAAAATATAATTTGGATAATTATCTAGGTCGTCTAGTGGCATATTTTTCAATTTCAAATTTGTCTTTGGACCAGGTCCTGCCAAAGTTTTTCAAAACTGACTTCCTTTTGAAAGTTCATAACTTTTGAACTCTACCATATGCATCCTTTTGATCTCAAAACAACATCACCAGAGAGGCACTGGACTGGAATCCCCAAGGGCATAGAAGACAAGGACGACCTTTACATAGCTTGAAAAGAATAAAGACTGAAAGAGCTAGGAAGGATTGGCAAGACCTGGAATGAAGCAAAAAGAACAGCTCATAACAGAGTGAGATGGAGAACGTCTGTAGCAGCCCTATTCTCCGCAAGGAACGAAGAGGACTAACTTGCTAATATGCATCCTTTATTTTTCTGCAAAATTATCTTCATTTGCTAAAGGTTCATATGATACCTTGATTTCTAATTTTAGTAAAGAACATTTGGATTAATAGGGATCCAAAAATTGGTAATTTGCATATTTCTCGTATCTTCAGATGGTTATATCTCATGAACAAGACTCTTGGCAACATTCTAATTGACATTATTGTGATGTGATTTTCATCAGCTTTCTAACAATATCTTTATTTTAGCTATAGACCGAAAACTGATGAAAATACGCCTAGTAGAAAATAAGCGATTTTAACATTCATATTTTTTTATATTTAGTTCTATTTAACTTAAAAACAAAATTCGAACAGATTTATAATGTGCAAATTCCCAGCTTTCAAGCAATATATAAATCAATATGTATAAATAAAAATTGCGAAAAGTTTAAGAATAAAATTACACTCTAATTAAACAGATATAAATAAACAGGTCATAAAGTCTGATTGTGTTAATTTCTTATCTTTTGGTCAAGACATAAATTTTGACATTTCCAGTTAAAGTATCACAACCAATCAAAACAAGTCATTAGACTATGTGGGCGTGGTTAAGCATTTTACATCACTGTGTGTATTTTTCTTTCAATCGAAATAGGGTCTCGGAGGATCAGTCAATATATGTTATTTTGATGGACATGTATATAGAATCTATAACCGATTGCCGAAATTTATATGGAAACTGATTTTTGAATTTTTAATTTGATTTTGAGTTAATTACGATTAAAAATTATAAAAACTTCGAAGGTGTATATTGTGACGTTGACCTTTGGCGATCTTTATACCTGTACATATGTGATAGTTCTATCCAATGACATATTAAGCTTTATAGCAAAATGTAAACTTTCGGTTTATCGGCATTTAAAAATTGCGAATTTTTCCTATAAAACGGTCAATTCACAAATTTTGACATTTCCAGTTGAAGTTTCCAAAACAAGTCAATGGACTTTGTGGGTGTGGTTAAGCCCAGATATTTTTACATCACAAACCTTAATGATTGCCAGTCTATAAACAAACTCAAATATCACGTGTTAAATCATCAATAAATCATCTCTCCCAATAATCGCAAAATCAATCTTCATTCTATCCTTAAATGACAGCCAGGAGACCAACAAATTCTAAATAGCTCGAAAGCTGCAGAACTGTTACAAACAGGTCTAGTTATTCTTTCCAATGGTGTATAACACTTGATATTTGATCAAAATTGCACGTTTTAAATTTGCAAATTTTGTAATTTCTTCTATACTAACTGTGTATTTTTCTTTAAATCGAAATAGGGTCTCGGAAGATAATTCAATTTGTGTTATTTTGATGTACATGTATATAGAATCTATTGCCGAAATATATATGGAAACCGATTTTTGAATTGTTATTTTGATTTTGATTTTTTTACGATTAAAAATTAATCCAGTTAAAATGATACAAAGATATTATATATCTTAAATAAAAGGAATGATTGTTCATTTCTCGGTGTGGGCGATGTATGATATGGAATATTTGGAAGGAAATGACAACCTTTAGAATTTTAAATGATATTCTCTTAAGCAAAAATAATGTACAGTTGAGAGGACTAGTGGTATAAGGGACGAAACTCTATAAAATACTCTCTTAAAGATGTAAAGCCGCGCTTTTAAATTTTGATGGCTCTATGTTATACCATGGCAACTTGCCACAAATTGCAGGATCTAATGTTCCTACTACACCTAAATTAAGATTGATAAATAAATAAATAAACAAATTAAAAGTATCAACGATCTGGAAAGTTAATTTAATCCGAGATAAATTTTGTAATCTCAAATAAGGTGTTATGTCCCTTAGACCACAAATTTGTTTTTTCGACTTTTTGTTTTACACACTAATTAAATAGATATAAATGTTACAAGAAGAGTTAAGAAGATAATGTAACAGGTCATAAAGTCAAATTGTGTTAATTTCTTATGTTTGGTCAAGACAAATTTTGACATTTCCAGTTTAAGTATCGCAACCAATCAAAACAAGTCATTATACTGAGTAGGCGTGGTTACGTTCTATTTTAAATGACAGCCAGGAGATATAACAAATTCTAAATATCTCGGAAGCTGCACAATTATTACAAACAGGTCTAGTTATTATTATGGAATTGGATATTATAAATGCAAAGTTTCACCCATGCAATAGAAGGGACGCGCACTGCCTTGGTACCGTCTAACGGTTCTAGTATATTCTTTTTTTTTTTTTTTTTCGAAATTTACACACCTCCCTGCGCCTAGACTGCAATAGTTGCAACACTATCTCAACTTCTCTAGACCTTCTGTAGTGGCGACGTATAAATAAATATAAATTGGAACATTTTTGCAAAATCGGAAGTGCTACATTGCAACATGTCTAAAAAGTCGGTCAGTGGCGCTAGAAGTCGCAATTTTTGATCGATTTTCTTCGGGTTTGCATTTTTGAAAACTTGAAACAATTTCCAACAAGATAGCAGTTAAAAAATTTCGAAATTCGGAAATTCAAAGCATACATTTTTTTGCCGTATTTTGCACATTTTTGCAACTTTGCCATTTTAAGACCGATTGATCTGAAAATTTGGGTACCTTCAAGTGTCACGAATATAAAAACATTGGCAGAGTCAAAATTTTGGCTTCATTTCCGGTTTCGACATAAAAAGGGTTTAAACTTCCGGTTGACCCACTTGTGCTGTAATTGGTGTATCGAAACAAAATTTATGTCAATCTTAATTAAATGAGAACACAAAAAAACGAAGAAGAAAAAATCCGAACCGGAAGTGAAACTTTGGCCGCCATCTTGAAATGTTACTTTTTTGTAAAAGTAAAAATGGGGTCTCAGGGTTATGTCTAATTTCTGCAATAATTACATTTCTGGAATCCTCAGTCGATTGCGAAAAAAACATTGCGAGCCGATTTTTGAATTTCGCTTTTGCATTTTTGCAACATCCGGTTGAATTTTTTCGAAGTTTTGGGCTTATTTCTCGTGACCTTGACTTTTGGTGACCGCGACCTTTAGTAGGTCAAAGGTCATTGACCTTGGCTATCAGTTGATACTTTGAACTTTGACCTCCGACGTCTACTTCCGGTTTTATAGCTGCCTGAAAACAGCAAAATTCGCAACTTTGGGCTGCTCTAGAGCGTGACCTAATTAATTTAGAGTGTTATTTTTTTCAGATTCTTAAATTGTTTTTTGTCCTCTTTCCAATGATATATAACAAACGTTTGTAAAATGAAAATTGAAGTTTTTGATTTTTGAAAATAAGAAGTACATTTTGCCGTGTTTACGTTTTTTTGAAATGTCTGTGTGTATATTGCGTGATCTATTGGATGTACAGACTTCAAATTTGTACCGTTAACATACATTTTAAATGTGATTAGTTTCACGCTAAAAATAATGAAATGGGTGTGGCTCATCCAGGTAAATTTTTAATTTACTTTTATATCGGTCAGCGAATTACGTCTGTCGGAAATAGCGTTTTTAAAAAAGTACTTTGCACACAGATACCTCTTTGCTTTGGCCAGTACATCCCAGAAAATCAGATGATTCGGCCTGTTTGTTGCAATTTCTCAACAATAGCAAACCGGTTGATTTTTTTCGAATTTTGGAAGCTTATTTCTAGTGACCTTGACCTTTGGTGACTTTGACCTTTAGTAGGTCAAATGTCATTGACCTTGTTTATCAGTTAATACTTTGACATTTGACCTCCGACGTCCACTTCCGGTTTTATAGCTGCCCGAAAACAGCAAAATTCACAACTTTGGACTGCTCTAGAGCGTAACCTAATTAATTTAGAGGGTTATTTTTTTCAGATTCTTAAGGCGCTTTTTGTCCACTTTCCAGCGATGTATAACCAAAGTTTTCAAAATGAAAATTCAATTTTTGCACTTTCAGAATTTAAGTACATTTTACTTTTTTGAAATGTATTTGTGCATATCTCGTGATCTATTGGATGTACAAGCTTCAAATTTGTACCGTGAATATATATTTTGAATGTTATTAGATTTACGCAAAAAAAAATTAGATGGGCGTAGCACATCCGGGTTACCTTTTAATTTAGCATTTATATAGGTCAGCGAATTACGTCAGTAGGAAATAACGTTTTTCCAAAAAATTCTTTGCACACGGATACCTAGTTGCTTTGGCCATATGCTCCTAGAAAATCAGATGTTTCGGCCTGTCTGTTGCAATTTTGCGACATTTGCAAAGTCCCACTCTGTGCCACTAGTGGCTCTAGTTTTTTTTGTCCTGGTATAGACCTAGAATGAAACACTTCATTGCATAGTAATGTAAATGGGACTTAAGAAATTGAATTACTTACAAATAGTTTAAGATGTCTAGCACAGACTAAACCATCACCTCCATTGTTTCCTGGTCCACAGCACACCAATACAGCACCATTATCTTTGGTCATTAGATCTCTGGGATAACACTGAAATTTGCATAAAGTAATCACTTAAATAAAAAGTTTATATCAGATATGAATTACTGGATCATTTATTCATTCTTTATTAGCAATCCTACAGTGTATGCTTACATAGATCTTATCAACATGTCATAATCCACATGATTATATAATCAAATGAACACATTTAAAAACCTACACAAATGTCAAATGCCCTTATGAAAATCATTAAATTCTACATTATTGTATGTTCAAATAGAACAAAATCTATAAGCTTGTATGTTCAAATGCACCTAATAAACACCATCAAAACCTACATGAATGCACATTCACATAGACCTTATAAACACCATCAAAACCACATGAATGCACATTCACATAGACCTTATCAACACCAGCAAAACCTACATGAATGTACATTCACATAGACCTTATCAACACCAGCAAATCCTACATGAATGTACATCCACATAGACCTTATCAACACCATCAAAACCACATGAATGTACATTCACATAGACCTTATCAACACCAGCAAATCCTACATGAATGTACATCCACATAGACCTTATCAACACCATCAAAACCACAAGAGTGTATATTCACATAGACCTTGTCAACACCTTCAAAACCTACATGAATGTACATTCACATAGACCTTATCAACACCATCAAAACCTACATGAACGTACATTCACATAGACCTTATCAACACCATCAAAACCACAAGAGTGTATATTCACATAGACCTTATCAACACCAGCAAAACCTACATGAATGTACATTCACATAGACCTTATCAACACCATCAAAACCTACATGAACGTACATTCACATAGACCTTATCAACACCACCAAAACCACATGAATGCACATTCACATAGACCATATCAACACCATCAAAACCACAAGAGTGTATATTCACATAGACCTTATCAACACCAGCAAATCCTACATGAATGTACATCCACATAGACCTTATCAACACCATCAAAACCACATGAATGTACATTCACATAGACCTTATCAACACCAGCAAATCCTACATGAATGTACATCCACATAGACCTTATCAACGCCATCAAAACCACGAGAGTGTATATTCACATAGACCTTGTCAACGCCTTCAAAACCTACATGAATGTACATTCACATAGACCTTGTCTCCACCATCAAAACCACATGAATGTACATTCACATAGACCTTATCAACACCATCAAAACCACATGAATGCACATTCACATAGACCTTATCAACACCAGCAAAACCTACATGAATGTACATTCACATAGACCTTATCAACACCAGCAAATCCTACATGAATGTACATCCACATAGACCTTATCAACACCACCAAAACCACATGAATGTACATTCACATAGACCTTATCAACACCAGCAAAACCACATTAATGTACATTCAAATGCACCTTAAGAAAACCACAGACAGCATGTTTAGTAATAAGGAAAACTTCAAAATATACTGAAAAGCTCTAATAGATAGGTCTCAACTATCTCAAGCTCATGATTGTCTCAAGTATTGATCAACATAAACGTTCTTCAAATATAGGCTCAAAAAACGTTCACCCAAAATTCGACATGATCAAACTTGTCCAAGATTTCATCAATATAAATGATAACACCAAATTTCATTCAAATCAAATGGAAATTGTGATCTCTATCGCGTTCACAAGCCAATTTTGAGGCGTTTTGACTAAGTCCAGTGCAATAACTCAAAAAACAATTCATCGAAAAATCGCCAATTTCAAACTTGTCCAAGATCACAGCAAGTTTCATTCAAATCCGACAAAAACTGTAGCCTGTATTGCGTTCACAAGCAATTGTGGACCGATAGACGGATGGATGGACCGATAG
>JAUJPP010000435.1:0-12071 GCA_030562195.1 Nipponacmea schrenckii
AAAATAAATAATCCTAAATATGGTTAACGTTTTTAGATGTTGTGTACTTAATGTGATCAAGTGGAAATTAGGAGAACATAATTAACTTTTACTTAATAAACTGACAATACTTAGTTCTCAAGCAATCAGTAATTTGTCTTTATGTTATTGGGTTTTGTTGGATAGACTCTTCATTGTGCAATGAGTGAAAATTTTGCTTAACACCTAAAAAATGTATGTTTAAAAAACCACAAAAATTTTAAGTTTTGTTAATACAAAAAGAGAACATATTTTACATTTGACTTAAGTTGGATAGACTTATCATTGTGCAATGAGGCAAAATAAACCATAATTAAATTGTATGATCTTATTTATATTATAGAAACAGTGATACCGTTAAAATGGCTAATTCATCAGATGTTAAAGAGATAGATTGGTATAGTGAATCTATACAAGAAATAGATGAAAACAGTCCTTTATTACATAGTGACAATCATTCTGTTCAAGATATTGACGACATTACCCAAGTTCAGAAACTTTGGTTTTTTCAAAGTATTCGTCAATATGTTTTTATTGAAGTGGTGGTTTTTCTGTACTTTTTATCATATGTTACAAGTTTGTCTATTACGAATTTTTTTCTCTTCGATAAAATTGCTGAAAATTATCCAGGATACAATATCAGTGCCATGCACCCCTGTCAGTTGATTAAACCTATTTACGGTAACATGACGGATAAAGACGTGCCTAAGAAAATACAAAAAGAAACCACCATAATGATGTTATATCTGAACATTGCCACAGCTTTTCCTGCCATCATACCAACAGTGTTTCTTGGTGGATTGTCAGATCGTCATGGTAGAAAGATTGTGTTGTTGATAGCTATATCAGGAAGCTTGTTCCGTGCCATTGTCTACATTATTGTGATTAATTTTAGACTAAATATCCATTTCTTGTTCATTGGAAATGCTCTTGAAGGACTTTCAGGAAGTTTCGGAACCTGTTTGATGGCAATGTTCAGTTTGATTGCTGATATTACAGAACCAGGACCCAAAAGAGCAATGGGGAACCAAACTCGCGAGTTGTCTTTCCTTGATGTAGGGGGCGCGGCGACTATTGCGGTCCTAAAGCGTTGTGTGCAATCATGGCCGACTATGTAAATAGTAAGCGTGATTTTGGTTTATGGGACCTATCTAAACTTTGAAAAGGAACTAAAATCTAAAATAGGGGAGGTTTCTGGTAGAAAAAACATTAAACCAAAAGTTACAATCAGTTTTACCCGTCGGCTAAGCTTCGAACGAATACGTCCGCTGAAAGTTTGTGAGAATCAAAAGTAGACCTAGTCAAGTGACAGCCGGGGTTTGGACAAATTTCATTCGCGACTATCGTTTGTTGATTATTGGAGTTGAAAAATACTTGAAATCTTAATGATAATCTTAGATAATCATTGTTTTAGCCCAGACAAGACAAATGGTAACTATGTATGATTGTAGGCATGATTCAATAGGCCTAGGCTAATACTATTAATACTAGGCCTACCGTATGCTAACTACGGTGGTCTTCTAGTTCTACTGACCGGTCTACTGCCCGGACTGATACAGTTCTAGGCTAGTGCTTAATGAATTTTGAATTTTCCTCACGTCACAAGTAATCAAAATATAATTGTCAATTAATTTCCATTCTCAAAGAATGGCTTCTACTTTAGGGTCTATAGAAATATAAAGTTATAAACTTTCCCATGGCATTGAATATATTACCCTACAAATCATAGAAATTTTTAGAGAAAATGAACCACATTTCAAAATATTTTTTTATTGTTGCCATTTTAAAAACCTTTTTAAGTCAATATAAGGCTATCAGAATTATTTTTGTGGCCACACAGTAGGCTAGGCCTACATACATTAATATGATAGGCCTTGTAGTTCTAATCTTATTTGTATCATTGAAATATTAACCTCAAAACAAGTTTAGATTGTCTTAAGGTTTTGAAAATGCCAACCATGGCCATTTAAGTTATACTCAAAATTGGAAATATGATTTTATAGAGGGGAATTTCAGACTGAAATTTGGATCCAACTCACAGTTTGTAGGCAAAGAGGGAAATGTGTTCTTTAAGGACCCAAAAACACATTCTGAGTATATATTTAGGGCACAATGTAATCAGTGAGGCTAGTTGAGAATTTTGGTTTGATTTATGGTAATACTAGCCCTAGATCTAATATTTTCCTTTGCGCTTCACTTAAAAGAAATTCAAAACTTAATCCTTCCAAAATTATGTCGAAAATTTCCTTCAGTTCAAGTAGGATTTCAACCTATTAGTTCTGTGGTTGAATTGTTAAAAATTTAAAGATTACAACAGTTTTCTTTTTTAGGGTTGTATTTATTGACAGAAATAAAAATCTTGAACATAGGTATTGGAAAAAAATATTTATTGGTAACTCCAAATTATGACATTTACAAAGATATCAATACTGACATCAAATTTACTCTACTGAAATAAGAAGCAACCCACTGCTGTCTTGAACAATTTGAAAAGAAACTTGACAATGACGCACAAAATCCTACACGAATAGTTTTCTGAAGTATTTGAGGCTAACATCAACAGACTCTTTTTTTTTTAAAATCAGAATGCCGAGCAGAAATGAAAATAGTGATGGCAATCATAACGCGCCAACATTTATAATGGCAATCGATTTGTCTGGGAGGTTGACAAGAGTAATCAATGAATTAAAGATTTTTCATGATATTAATCAAAGTTCATCCTTGGGTGATTAGGAACACTCACACCAAGTTTCATCTGTTGTTTCTTCAGACCACTGGAAAACTGATGGAACAGATACAGGTTTTCCTGACATCTCAAAGGAATTGTTCCTGAAAAAAGAATATATAATCATAAGGTCATGATTTGTAGAAATAAAGTATAAACTTACATGCAGTTCCTTTCCAGCAGCAGTATTTTTCAATTCACAAAAACACACTAGTTAGTATTCAACAAAGAAATAAAAGAAAACTGTTGTCATGGAAGCAAATATGAGATTGGATGCACTCAAAGACTTTCACAACAGCCTAATTGCTGTGGTTTTTTTTTTTTCAGTTTAGCCTCTGGTAACAGATAATGAGGTCAGTTGACCAAATGCCTATTTTGTAAAATTGAATGTTTAAAAAAATGTGTAAAATACAAAAAACTTTTAACTCACCTAAATATGTTAACCTGTGTTTTTAACTATGGCCTTTGCCCACAAGACTGGCATGAGTTACCTGAAAAAAAGAAATGAAACAAGCAGAACAGAAGAAAAATAATTTTAGGAAAAAAAAATCAACATCAGGGCTTCATTATTAGCATCCAAATTTTTTCATATTCTTTTTAAAAATGTTCATCAGAATAGATTACATGTACAAGAAAGATAAGTATAATATATACCGAATTATAGGCATAATAATGGATTATTTTAATAAATGAAAGGCACTTTCATAATGTAAACTGATAATCTTAAAATGCATTTCATTCTTAGTATGTCTATATATTCAAAGGATGAATGAATGAAAATTTCAAACACACTTCCTTAAAAGAAATGTCCAGTAAAAATAAACCCACTTATTAGAATTAAAATTATCAGTAATATCATAGGCCTCATAAATTAATTTGTAGATCAAAGGCAAACTAGGCCATAATAAGACAATATGAAGAGGCTTAGTCAGTAAAACATTGCTGTCAGTGATCAGACAGTTGCCACAAAACACTACTCATTTCATCCATGGTTTTCAAAGAATATAGACATACTAATACAATGACAACTATTTCAAAATTACAAAAGGAAACTTATCTAATAAAGCAAACACTTGCTGGAGGACGTAAATTCCACTCCTTTCCATTCCTTGCACTTCTTGCAGACGAAACTGGACGAAGTGGGCCACAGTGTATCTCCTTTCAAAGATTCCCGCCTGCTTACGGCCACAATTCACTGTTTCCGACGAATATTTTCAGTGGGAAACAAAAATCCTCCCCTCTTCGAACATCCCGGAACACAATAACAAGTTACAGGCATGATTCACGATCGCGTATTAGTGGAAGTATGGCTGTCAGTAAGCGTGATGTCGACTTCCGGGACCCTAGTCGGTGGCGCCATCTTCAGGGGCAGATAATTTGAGTTTGGTTCCCCATTAGAATCACAGCATTAGAGGCCATGTTGGCTATTGCGTCTGCTTCTGGATTGCTTATTGCTGGTTACTGGGTGGGAATGAGAGGATATTTTGAACCAATGACATTTGCCACTTGTCTTTTAGGTTTAGCGTTCATTTTCACATCATTATGCATTCCAGAAACTTTAAAGGTTGAAAACAAAACTCCATTTTCTCTCAAAATCTTTAAAAATTGCTTGCAGCTCTACACAAAAGATACAGCCAATCACCGAAGATGGAAACTTATCGTGTGTCTTATTTCATTCTTTCTTGTGATATCCATTGGACTTTCTCGAGTCTCACTGACTACCTTATATTTATTGGATGCTCCATTCTGTTGGCCCCAAACCAAGATCAATTTATATTATGCTTCAACTGTACTTATCAACTGGATTTCTATATTAATCTTTGTAAAATGGTGTGGACCATGTCTATCTGAGAGAATGCCTGCTATTCTAGGATGTGTATCCAGTTTGGGATCATTGATACTGTTAGGTATTTCTGTTGAAGATATTTACATCTATTCCTGTAAGTATACTAAAGAGACTGCCCATTTTAAAACCCTTTCTTCCATGAGACACAGATTATGATACTAAATTTATAAAAATCATTATCAAATTCATCAATATTAGGAATTAAAGAGAGGATGGCTAATTGTCTGGCTCTCTTTGGTTTTTGAAATCCAGAAACTAGATTCACTAAGAAAAGTTTTACATTAGTGATAACAAAAATTGTTCTTGAAGTTCAGGTACCTAATATGTCAGACATATAATGTAAATGATGGATTTTATTTTAGCTGCTGTAGTAGGAATTATAGGAGATGTTGTTGCACCAGTGTTGAGATCTATTATGTCACATCAAGTATCACCAATAGAACAAGGTACATATTATTTATAATTGATATTCCTACATCTCTCTGTATATATATATTATAGACACCCATATCCATTTGTTTTTCATTCAATATAAAGAGTTTTAGTAAATCTTCTGGTATATGATCTTAAATGAAGTTGGACAGTTATTGACAATTTCTGTTTTACACCCATTGTTTACCCAATAATTGTGAACAATGAAAATCTAATAGCCCCTTTTACCTTTCTACATACATGTATTTTCAAAAAAGTTGATTTGTACTTATATGACCAAAAATGGAAGATCAAGTTACTTCTCACATCAATCCACTATTTTTTTTGCTCATATAAACCAATTTCTATGTCTTTTAAATGGCATTTGGTGAGTGAAAAATTTCTTGTGAAAATAAAAAGTTTAAGGAATTTCTCTATAAAGTGAAAAGATGGATTTGTGTGGATAGACTTTATTGAAAACTGGATGATGGTGTGTTAAATATATTTGAATTTATTATAACATTATTATTATTTACAAGAAGAATTCAACTGAACACTATTATGCCAGTGACAAATTTAACTTAGATTTTGCATGCTCCCATTCATGCTTCATCTAAAGCTATTGTGTGTACATGTATGTCAACAGACACAAACCTTATTGGAGTCCATTAAGTTACATTAAACTAAATCAGTTGATGTAAAGGGTCATGATATTTTCCAAAGTAGTTCAAAGAGGTCACGCATTTAATATGTCTCTTAATTATCCTTGTGACCTGATTCTGGTAACTACGGGAGGCATGTTTTCCTATGAGCCGTGCTTAAGCCCACTCACTTGCAAAGAAATCGCATTAGGACAAGTTAACAATTTGCTAAATAAATCATGTATTTTTATAAATATAATTCACAAAACCCTGATTCTTGTAATATATTATAGGTATATTGTTTGCCAGTGTTTCAGTGATAAAATTTAAGTTGTACAGCAATAATGGGTTCAGCAGCAACATTAGTTTACAATCTTACAATAGAATTTTTTAGTGGTGTGGTATTTCTATGTATGGCTGGTCTGATGTTTATTGTGTTTGTTATGTTGTTGTAAGTATAGAATATTATTTTGTTTTAGCATCTCCCATGATGTGTCATTTATAATGGTGATTGGTCTTAACATCCATGATATGAGGAACGTGTTATATACTTTGCTTTCAATAGGTCATCAAAGGTTTTTTGTGTCACATGGGAAGAATTTTTGGTTACCCTCAATGCATCATATCTACACTTTTAACAGTATTCATTTGTTGGCATAAATTATATCAAAATTTTTCTGAACTAAATTATAAAAATATATCAGCATAGATCATTATAGTAGTTAGCTGCAGGAAAAACACAAGCATACATTGACCTTTACAGTGGTCAGATTAAAAAGCTCTGACCCATTTCATCTCTTTCTGTAGAAAGAAACAAATTTATTTGAAAAATATAGTTTCAAAAGGTTAAAGGCTGCTACAGTTAAGACATAAAAAACAATTTTTTTTTTGGTCATAGATTGATAATGTATTTTGTTAGGAATATGTTCAATATGTGTAGAATGTAGCATTTGGCATACACATCTCGGTTAGCTCTGAGATACATAAAGTGAAAGAATTAGCAGTCACTGTACATACCCAGTGTATTTCAATGCTAAGCAGAAACTATTTACTTTATAAATTGTACCCAATTTTTAGATTGATGATGTGCACAACAGATGTTGTTTATGATTGTAATTATTCTGTAAGATTATGTTAAAGTTGAATGAAATGCTATTTACTATTTTTAGGATGTTAAATATTGGTATGAATAGACAAAGAGGTTCATCAGTTATTAGAACTATACACATCAAAGCTTAATTATGGCATTATTAATGCATGAACAAGAAGCTTAATGAAGCTTGAAGAAAAACAAAACACCTGAATGATGCTTTAGTATAGAAGGTCTAGTCTACAAAGTGGTAGTATTATCATACTTTATGTATCTTTATATATGGGTAGTGATATGATACATATTTGAATAAGCTGTTTGATTATTTAATACAGTATTTAAATGCATGAAATTTAAATCTGATGTATTTAGACTAGTGTTATTTTTTCTAGTCAGAATATATCTCTAATATTGTGATGTCATTGTTTGAGAGACTGTGAGTAGCATCCGATCTAAAATTTAAATTTTTTTGTCAGATTTTATTTGAATCTTGAAAAGGTGGTAGCTGGTACAGTAAATATTGAGGTGGAGTTCTTAATCATAATTAATGTTAACCTTGGTGAAGTTCAAATCAGATGAATATAGTATAATATTGATATGTTATGACTCAATGTTACTAACAATAATCCAAGCAATGAAGATATCACAGAGTAAAATGCTCACTTCAAACATATCAGTTTAAAGGGACATAATTCTCAGTGTATTCTTTCAAGTGAAAATTAAAGATACATACAATGCTTATTGGCTTGAATTTGTTAAAGTCGGAATAAACATGATAATATTCATCTAAAAGTTACTATTGATTACATGTAATAGTATCAGTATATTCACTTGAAAAAATAATTATTGGGTTGTGTCTCTTAATTCAGTCTTAATATTGCTCATGGGTTAATGACAACTTGGCATAAATTGAATGATCTATAAAAATCTTTTTGAATCGTTGGTTTAAATTTATAAAGGGTTTGTTGAACAAATGGTTGTCATGCGTTCTATTTTTGATCAGCTTTTGCTCTGCTGATTTGAATCAGTTATATTTCCTTAAAAATCCACTCAACCCAGATGTAAATTAAGTTGTTATTCTTATAAAGAATGGTTGTATTTTTATAGGCCTGGCGTATATTGCCATAACTCATGGTCTATCTGTCCCTCTACAATTGATTGTAAACACTGTTGAAGGTACAATTCTTGACAGATTTGAATAAAACTTAGCAATATTGAACATTTATCCTTCAAGAAAAGAAGTGTATGAGTGAAGGTTGTGAATATTCCATTCCGATGATTGTTCCTCTACTGTCAATGCTGCCAGTGGACGTATATTTTACCTAAAAAACTATCTTTTGTTTCTTTTCTTGAATCAATTCTTTACATAGTCTTGTATTGATATAAAACATTTAAAATATATGCCAAGTTGTTTGTGATCTGAATCTTGTCTGTGGTATTTATATATTTATTATGATAATTGTATATACATGTATATATGTATGTTTACAGCATGCCCATAATACATTTTCTTACATCCAGTTAAAAGCCTTGTTAAGTTTGAAGTCTAAATAGGGAAAGAGCATTCAATATATTATGTGGGGCATTGTCTTTTAAATCAATCTAAAAATCAAATATTATTAACAATGTTAATTTAATTTCATTCTGATTCTGATTCTAACCTCTTTAGTTAGGTAGCAGTTTTCATATACAAACATAAATTTGAAAAATCATCTTATGCATTCATTGTTAAGGGAATATTACCTCTTATAATGGATTCGAATTTGGACACTTACTAGGTATAATGATTAAAAAATAGAATCACCACGTAACATATTAAACTTAGAAATCATTGACAAATGTTGTTGAGCTTGTTGATTTAAACAATATTTTATTAATGATAAGTACAATATAATATACAAAGGCAATTGAAAAGAGGATACAAAGACTTAAATAAGTTTGCTTCCTGTTTAGCTTGTTACATAAACAAAGACTAATTTTGGCCAAGGTTTATAGTTTTATTTATTTTTTTCATTCCAAGATGTAGTATACCTTTAAGAGAAATGGTGTTGAGAATTTTTTCTTTGTCTTTGTCTTTTAAATGAAGTTTATTGTTATTATTCAAAATTGTTCCTTGCCTTTTTCTGAGCACACTCGAACATCTTTAGTATGCACCTCATTGCACAGGTTGCAACCATAAAATCATCAAAAGCATCAATTTTTTTACTTTTGTAATATAGTTGTAAATAATTCTTGTTCAATTAGAATTATAATCACACCACTTACTGTCAGAAAGTGAACTGCATTTTTGTTAGTTATGCATATTAAACCACTCTCAGATAGGGGCATTTTTAAAAATTTTTTATTTGTTCTTGTTGTTTTTTGTTTTTTTATGTTTTAGACAGCTTATTTTCTATTTGTTTATTATGATTTAGACAGCTGATTTTCTATTTATTTGTTTTTTTTATGATTTAGACAGCTGATTTTCTATTTATTTGGTTTTTTTTATGATTTAGACAGCTGATTTTCTATTTGTTTATTATGTTTTAAACATGTGTTCCTTCCTTTCTTTATATATATATATTTTGTATATATACAGTAGTGTATATTTTTTAATATTAAAAATTCTCTCTATGATACATTACTTTTATGAATTAAGTCTAATGAACCTGGAGTAAAATTTATTACAATATTGTAGTCTACATATGCATTTACAATGTATGTACATGTATAATGTAGCCTATTGCTGGAGATATTTTGCATCAATAACGTTTTGATGAATGTGGTAGTGTCAATCCTTCCAGGTCTGACACCATTCTTGAAATCATATTTACGTATTTCGACTTTGTCGAAAACGTATTGTAATCGTTCGGATTATTTTATTTTTGCAGTGCGTTCTTCGAACGCACTGCTTTGTTTTCGAAATGACTATTTTTTTTTTTTTTTCTCTTTCTGGTCACGCTCCCCAGCCATAACTGCAAATGTCTTACACAATCTGGCGTGATATTGTGACGTAATTTAGTGCTCGTTGTTGTTTAAATGTAAAATGACGCATTTTTGTTCTACCGGAAATGACGTAGAACGTCACAAATTTTATTTTTGTTTACTAACTCACGGCTCGTTTTTTTATCCAATCTGGTTCGGACTTTTTTTTATTTACTACTTATAACTTAGATTTACATAATAGCAGTTTAAAAATTTTGAAATTTTTACTTTTGTTGCTGACTTTTGAATTTTAAAATTTAACACTTTTTCTAACTTTCGCAATTTTGATTAGATCGAAATCAAAATTTGCAGTTAGATAAACATTTTTCTTGTGAAGAAAAATCTGTTTTCAAAATGTCGACATCACTTCCGGTTTCGGCGTCATACGTCGCTAAACTTCGAATTTTCACTTCCGGAATTCTAAAGATATTTGAATTTTGTTTTTTGCAATTAGTTACTATTAACCCATAATGATTTTATAATTAACAAAAATTGAACCGGAAGTAACAGATCAGTCGCCATCATTAAACCACTTACTTTTGTAAAGTGAAAAATTGGGCCTTAGGGGTTAATCGGACAATTGTAATTTTGATGTCTATGAAATCTTCAATCGATTGCTAACAATTCTTAGGAAGCCGAATTTTGAATTTCGATTTAGCTTACTTTTCATTTCCGGTTCTTTTTTTTCACTCAGTGCCTAATTTTCCAACGTTCATATATCTTGACCTTGACCTTTGGTGACCATGTGACCTGCACAAAAGTTGTTGCCCTTGTCGAGATCTATCCATTGATGTCTTCATTTGTGTTGTGCAATGTCAACTTCCGGTTTTACAGCCATTTGAAAATTGCACTTTTTAACTTCGAAGAGCTCTGTCACGTGACCTAATTTACATACGTCAAAATTTCTTTTATGTCCTTATTACGCGTAATTTATTCTTTCCAATGGTGTATAACACTTTATATTTTGATCAAAATTGCGCTTTTTAATATTTGAAAATTTTGTTCTTAGTTCTATATTAATTGTGCGTGATTTATGAAAAAGCACGTGTTTTTTTGAAGTTACGTCTTATTTTTTCACAAAAATTGGTAGATGAGTAGACAAAAAATTATCATTAAAGATTCCGATATAACATTTTCCGAAATTAGCCGGAAACGTCCGAAAATGACCAAAAATGTAGAAAATCATAGAAATCGGAATTTTCGGATTAAATTTTTGCACAAACTTGCAATTTTATTATTCCACAGAATTAGTACCATCAATATCTTCATTTTGTATGTATGCCGTATATGCAAATTCCTAACCGTTTGATCGCCATCTTGAAATATGCAAATTATTGGAAAAATACTACTCGTCCGCCATTTTTAATCCTATTTTTTTCAGACTTGTTTTAAAATATAATTTGGATAATTATCTAGGTCCTCTAGTTGCATATTTTTCAATTTCAAATTTGTCTTTGGACCAGGTCCTGCAAAAGTTTTTCAAAACTGACTTCCGTTTGAAAGTTCATAACTTTTGAACTCTACCATATGCATCCTTTTGATCTCAAAACAACATCACCAGAGAGGCACTGGACTGGAATCCCCAAGGGCATAGAAGACAAGGACGACCTTTACATAGCTTGAAAAGAATAAGACTGAAAGAGCTAGGAAGGATTGGCAAGACCTGGAATGAAGCAAAAAGAACAGCTCGTAACAGAGTGAGATGGAGAATGTCTGTAGCAGCCCTATTCTCCGCAAGGAACGAAGAGGACTAACTTACTAATATGCATCCTTTATTTTTCTGCACAATCATCTTCATTGGCTAAAGGTTCATATGATACCTTGATTTCTAATTTTAGTAAAGAACATTTTGATTAATAGGGATCCAAAAATTGGTAATTTGCATATTTCTCGTATCTTCAGATGGTTATATCTCATGAACAAGACTCTTGGCAACATTCTAATTGTGATTTTCATCAGCTTTCTAACAATATCTTTATTTTAGCTATAGACCGAAAACTGTAGAAAATACGCCTAGTAGAAAATAAACGATTTTAACATTCATATTTTTTTATATTTAGTTCTATTTAACTTAAAAACAAAATTCGAACAGATTTATAATGTGCAAATTCCCAGCTTTCAAGCAATATATAAATCAATATGTATAAATAAAAATTCCGAAAAGTTTTAAGAATAAAATTACACTCTAATTAAACAGATATAAATAAACAGGTCATAAAGTCTGACTGTGTTAATTTCTTATCTTTTGGTCAAGACACAAATTTTGACATTTCCAGTTAAAGTATCACAACCAATCAAAACAAGTCATTAGACTTTGTGGGCGTGGTTAAGCCCAGATATTTTACATCACTGTGTGTATTTTTCTTTCAATCGAAA
>JAUJPP010000436.1:0-12800 GCA_030562195.1 Nipponacmea schrenckii
TACATAGACATCAAAATAACAATTGTCCGATTAACCCCTAAGGCCCAATTTTTCACTTTACAAAAGTAAGTGGTTTAATGATGGCGACTGACCTGTTACTTCCGGTTCAATTTTTGTTAATTATAAAATCATTATAGGTTAATAGTAACTAATTGCAAAAAAAAAATTCAAATATCTTTAGAATTCTGGAAGTGAAAATTCGAAGTTTAGCGACGTATGACGCCGAAACCGGAAGTGATGTCGACATTTTGAAAACAGATTTTTCTTGACAAGAAAAATGTTTATCTAACTGCAAATTTTGATTTCGATCTAATCAAAATTGCAGAAGTTAGAAAAAGTGTTAAATCTTAAAATTCAAAAGTCAGCAACAAAAGTAAAAATTTCAAAATTTTTAAACTGCTATTCTGTAAATCTGAGTTATAAGTAGTAAATAAAAAAAGTCCGAACCAGATTGGATAAAAAAACAAGCCGTGAGTTAGTAAACAAAAATAAAATTTGTGACGTTCTACGTCATTTCCGGTAAAACAAAAATGCGTCATTTTACATTTAAACAACAACGAGCACTAGATTACGTCACAATATCACGCCAGATTGTGTAAGACATTTGCAGTTATGGCTGGGGAGCGTGACCAGAAAAAGACAAAAAAAAAAAAATAGTCATTTCGAAAACAAAGCAGTGCGTTCGAAGAACGCACTGCAAAAAATATGAATGTTAAAATCGTTTATTTTCTACTAGGCGTATTTTCATCAGTTTTCGGTCTATAGCTAAAATAAAGATATTGTTAGAAAGCTGATGAAAATCACAATTAGAATGTTGCCAAGAGTCTTGTTCATGAGATATAACCATCTGAAGATACGAGAAATATGCAAATTACCAATTTTTGGATCCCTATTAATCCAAATGTTCTTTACTAAAATTAGAAATCAAGGTATCATATGAACCTTTAGCCAATGAAGATGATTTTGCAGAAAAATAAAGGATGCATATTACTAAGTTAGTCCTCTTCGTTCCTTGTGGAGAATAGGGCTGCTACAGACATTCTCCATCTCACTCTGTTATGAGCTGTTCTTTTTGCTTCATTCCAGGTCTTGCCAATCCTTCCTAGCTCTTTCAGTCTTATTCTTTTCAAGCTATGTAAAGGTCGTCCTTGTCTTCTATGCCCTTGGGGATTCCAGTCCAGTGCCTCTCTGGTGATGTTGTTTTGAGATCAAAAGGATGCATATGGTAGAGTTCAAAAGTTATGAACTTTCAAACGGAAGTCAGTTTTGAAAAACTTTGGCAGGACCTGGTCCAAAGACAAATTTGAAATTGAAAAATATGCAACTAGAGGACCTAGATAATTATCCAAATTATATTTTAAAACAAGTCTGAAAAAAATAGGATTAAAAATGGCGGACGAGTAGTATTTTTCCAATAATTTGCATATTTCAAGATGGCGATCAAACGGCTAGGAATTTGCATATACGGCATACATACAAAATGAAGATATTGATGGTACTAATTCTGTGGAATAATAAAATTGCAAGTTTGTGCAAAAATTTAATCCGAAAATTCCGATTTCTATGATTTTCTACATTTTTTGGTCATTTTCGGACGTTTCCGGCTAATTTCGGAAAATGTTTTATCGGAATCTTTAATGATAATTTTTTGTCTACTCATCTACCAATTTTTGTGAAAAAATAAGACGTAACTTCAAAAAAACACGTGCTTTTTCATAAATCACGCACAATTAATATAGAACTAAGAACAAAATTTTCAAATATTAAAAAGCGCAATTTTGATCAAAATATAAAGTGTTATACACCATTGGAAAGAATAAATTACGCGTAATAAGGACATAAAAGAAATTTTGACGTATGTAAATTAGGTCACGTGACAGAGCTCTTCGAAGTTAAAAAGTGCAATTTTCAAATGGCTGTAAAACCGGAAGTTGACATTGCACAACACAAATGAAGACATCAATGGATAGATCTCGACAAGGGCAACAACTTTTGTGCAGGTCACATGGTCACCAAAGGTCAAGGTCACGATATATGAACGTTGGAAAATTAGGCACTGAGTGAAAAAAAAGAACCGGAAATGAAAAGTAAGCTAAATCGAAATTCAAAATTCGGCTTCCTAAGAATTGTTAGCAATCGATTGAAGATTTCATAGACATCAAAATTACAATTGTCCGATTAACCCCTAAGGCCCAATTTTTCACTTTACAAAAGTAAGTGGTTTGATGATGGCGACTGATCTGTTACTTCCGGTTCAATTTTTGTTAATTATAAAATCATTATGGGTTAATAGTAACTAATTGCAAAAAACAAAATTCAAATATCTTTAGAATTCCGGAAGTGAAAATTCGAAGTTTAGCGACGTATGACGCCGAAACCGGAAGTGATGTCGACATTTTGAAAACAGATTTTTCTTCACAAGAAAAATGTTTATCTAACTGCAAATTTTGATTTCGATCTAATCAAAATTGCGAAAGTTAGAAAAAGTGTTAAATTTTAAAATTCAAAAGTCAGCAACAAAAGTAAAAATTTCAAAATTTTTAAACTGCTATTATGTAAATCTAAGTTATAAGTAGTAAATAAAAAAAGTCCGAACCAGATTGGATAAAAAAACGAGCCGTGAGTTAGTAAACAAAAATAAAATTTGTGACGTTCTACGTCATTTCCGGTAGAACAAAAATGCGTCATTTTACATTTAAACAACAACGAGCACTAAATTACGTCACAATATCACGCCAGATTGTGTAAGACATTTGCAGTTATGGCTGGGGAGCGTGACCAGAAAGAGACAAAAAAAAAAAAATAGTCATTTCGAAAACAAAGCAGTGCGTTCGAAGAACGCACTGCAAAAAATATGAATGTTAAAATCGTTTATTTTCTACTAGGCGTATTTTCATCAGTTTTCGGTCTATAGCTAAAATAAAGATATTGTTAGAAAGCTGATGAAAATCACAATTAGAATGTTGCCAAGAGTCTTGTTCATGAGATATAACCATCTGAAGATACGAGAAATATGCAAATTACCAATTTTTGGATCCCTATTAATCCAAATGTTCTTTACTAAAATTAGAAATCAAGGTATCATATGAACCTTTAGCCAATGAAGATGATTTTGCAGAAAAATAAAGGATGCATATTACTAAGTTAGTCCTCTTCGTTCCTTGTGGAGAATAGGGCTGCTACAGACATTCTCCATCTCACTCTGTTATGAGCTGTTCTTTTTGCTTCATTCCAGGTCTTGCCAATCCTTCCTAGCTCTTTCAGTCTTATTCTTTTCAAGCTATGTAAAGGTCGTCCTTGTCTTCTATGCCCTTGGGGATTCCAGTCCAGTGCCTCTCTGGTGATGTTGTTTTGAGATCAAAAGGATGCATATGGTAGAGTTCAAAAGTTATGAACTTTCAAACGGAAGTCAGTTTTGAAAAACTTTGGCAGGACCTGGTCCAAAGACAAATTTGAAATTGAAAAATATGCAACTAGAGGACCTAGATAATTATCCAAATTATATTTTAAAACAAGTCTGAAAAAAATAGGATTAAAAATGGCGGACGAGTAGTATTTTTCCAATAATTTGCATATTTCAAGATGGCGATCAAACGGCTAGGAATTTGCATATACGGCATACATACAAAATGAAGATATTGATGGTACTAATTCTGTGGAATAATAAAATTGCAAGTTTGTGCAAAAATTTAATCCGAAAATTCCGATTTCTATGATTTTCTACATTTTTTGGTCATTTTCGGACGTTTCCGGCTAATTTCGGAAAATGTTTTATCGGAATCTTTAATGATAATTTTTTGTCTACTCATCTACCAATTTTTGTGAAAAAATAAGACGTAACTTCAAAAAAACACGTGCTTTTTCATAAATCACGCACAATTAATATAGAACTAAGAACAAAATTTTCAAATATTAAAAAGCGCAATTTTGATCAAAATATAAAGTGTTATACACCATTGGAAAGAATAAATTACGCGTAATAAGGACATAAAAGAAATTTTGACGTATGTAAATTAGGTCACGTGACAGAGCTCTTCGAAGTTAAAAAGTGCAATTTTCAAATGGCTGTAAAACCGGAAGTTGACATTGCACAACACAAATGAAGACATCAATGGATAGATCTCGACAAGGGCAACAACTTTTGTGCAGGTCACATGGTCACCAAAGGTCAAGGTCACGATATATGAACGTTGGAAAATTAGGCACTGAGTGAAAAAAAAGAACCGGAAATGAAAAGTAAGCTAAATCGAAATTCAAAATTCGGCTTCCTAAGAATTGTTAGCAATCGATTGAAGATTTCATAGACATCAAAATTACAATTGTCCGATTAACCCCTAAGGCCCAATTTTTCACTTTACAAAAGTAAGTGGTTTAATGATGGCGACTGATCTGTTACTTCCGGTTCAATTTTTGTTAATTATAAAATCATTATGGGTTAATAGTAACTAATTGCAAAAAACAAAATTCAAATATCTTTAGAATTCCGGAAGTGAAAATTCGAAGTTTAGCAAAAAAAAAAAAACATTTCGAAAACAAAGCAGTGCGTTCGATGAACGCACTGCAAAAAAAACATTTCGAAAACAAAGCAGTGCGTTCGAAGAACGCACTGCAAAAAAAACATTTCGAAAACAAAGCAGTGCGTTCGAAGAACGCACTGCAACTAGATCCCCAGGCTTCGCGAGGTTCTGACGCAGTGCGTAGTAGTTTTGACATACGCTTTAAAACTACCCCACAAAGTATCGGTAGAACAGTAACGTTATTTTACAGAGTATAAGTCGTTTTATTTCAAAGCATAATTGGTTCGCTGAAACTCGTGTCATGTAGATCGCCCAAACGCATAATTAAACAAACAGTTTTTAACGCTGAAATTCGCAATTTTCAAATGGTGATAAAACGGAAAGTATACATCGTACATCAAAATATAATATATCAATGGATAGATCTTTTCGAGAGCTATCAAATTTGTGCAGCTCACAAGGTCACCAAAGGTCAAGGTTACAATATACGACCATTTGAATTTTTTATATATTACTATCAGGTAAATATCGAAATCAAAATCAAAATTCAAAAATCGGTTTTCAAAAATAATTCAACAATCGATATAACATTCTATAGGCATCAAAATTACACGAATCGGAGCATCTCCAGAGCCCCAATTTCGATTTAAAGAAAATTACGCACAGTTAGTAGAGAAGAAAATACAAATTTTGAAATACTAAAAAGCGCATTTTAAGTGGAAATATGTGGATTTATATATTTCATTAAAAAGAGAGAATAAACTGTAAACAGATTCAATATGAATTTTTGTTATTCATAAATTAGTTCACGTGACAGAGCTCTTTAAAAATAAAAATCACAAATTTCAATCGGTTATAAACCCGGATGTGGACATCGGACAACACAAATGAATATATCATTGAATAGATATCATCAAGGGCAATAAATCGTGTTCAGGTCACAAGGTCACCAAAGGTCAAGGTCACGAAATATTGGCCTTTGAAATTTTGATCATTACCAAAAAAATTAAAATGGGAATAAAAGAAAATCAAAATCAAAATTCAAAAATCGGCTTCCAAATATAATTGCGCAATCGACTCTAGTTATTAGATATGAAAAATAACGAAAATCCCTTGATTCCCTGAATTTGAATTTCAAATTTTATAAAAGTTTGACATTTCAATATGTCGGCTTTTTGTTGCTTTCGGTCGGAATATTTTCATCCTCGTTTTTTTGTATGACTATTTCTAGCATATTGCAAAAAGAATTTTTGAAATATCTTGAAAATTCCGGAAATTGATTTTTAAATTTTAAAAGCGAATAACGTCAAAACCGGAAGTGATTTCGAAAATTCAAAAAATAATTTTTGATCGCATTAATAGTGTCTATCTACCTATTAATTTTCGGGTGCATAGAAATAAATTGTAGAAGTTGAAAAAAAAGCAAAAATTAAATTTAAAAAAGTCAGCTACAAAGGTAATGAAACTAGCAGTTTTAAACTGCAATTATGTAGCTAGCAGTTTAAAGAAGCTAACAAAAGAAGTTTTGTCAAAATCAATTGAAAAATAAAGGTAATAAACAGCAAAAACCAAAAAAGCGCTATTGCCCACAGCTCGCTTCCGGTTGCTCTAAATAACGTCATTTTACATTTAACAAATAGTAGTCTTAAAGTTTGATTAGCCAATAGCAACAGGTAGTTTGTGGCAAGTTGCCTTCTTAGAGAACAATCGAGGGTAAAATTCGAAAAAAAAAAAAAAAAAAAAAAAAAGACATTTCGAAAACAAAGCAGTGCGTTCGATGAACGCACTGCAAAAAAAAAAAAAAAACATTTCGAAAACAAAGCAGTGCGTTCGATGAACGCACTGCAATAAAATAATCCGAACGATTACAATACGTTTTCGCCAAAGTCGAAATACGTAAAAAATAAAATAATCCGAACGATTACAATACGTTTTCGCCAAAGTCGAAATACGTAAAAAAATAGTCATTTCGAAAACAAAGCAGTGCGTTCGATTGCAAAAAAATAAAATAATCCGAACGATTACAATACGTTTTCGCCAAAGTCGAAATACGTAATAAACCAATAGTGAATGCACCACGAAACAACACTATACTAAGCACAATGTATAGTACACAAGTCATACGTACAGTAATAAGCACTTTAAGGAGGTTGGAGCGAATAACAGAAGTTGCTAATTTTTTGCATGGTGGTAGCTTAAAGTATCAGTATTGAGAAAATGCAAAATTTAGCATAGGTCACCGACTTATTTTTTGAGATAGAGGGCGTTATTTCTGTAGGGGTGGGGCACAATACTTGACCTACTTCTGACTCTCAATTCACAGTGTTTTTACACTTCTATAATATGCTCTCAACACCAACCGAAGAATCTGGTTCACGGAAACTAGGTGTCGGAGAATGTTTGTTTTCAAAGTAAGTTGTTACCCAGGAAGAAGGTTGCTATCCATGACTTTGTCTGGTGTCGTCATTCCGTTTGTAGGGTCGTGAGAGGAAGATTTGTCGAAGACACATTAGACTGGCTTTCTACTTTACATGTCCTCACCGATGAAACTTTTGTTTATTTCTCAAAGTGTGATTACTTCGCGATATTACCCTTTTTTCGAGAAAATAATGCTTTCGCCATGGAGGCCGCCATGACACGGAATGTAGGTAAAGACCATAGAGTTATATAGAACAACTAGAGAGCGCACTACACTTATTCGACGTCACAAACATTGAAGACGTCATGGGGCTTCCAATATGGCCGCCGAGACGGGAGTTATTTTATGTAAACAAAGACGGGAAATCTTCTAAATATTGCATGGCAACAAAAAATGAAATGAATTTACAGTAAAATCGACAAATTTGAGGTGCGGTGAAATGTTTAACTATAAAGGAACGATTATAGTGATCCAGAAAATTTCATTATATTATTATGGACTATGATAAAGGGGATGAAAGCAGACACCCGGCCTATTCTCGGCATACTACTCTCTGGCCACATTGATTTATAAATTGATTATAAATATATCCTGTATTATTTTTATCTTGTTTCTTAGTCTATTTTTTTGTACAAAAATATGTAAGAAATATTTTGTATGTTGTTTGTATTAAAAATTGATGATAATATAGTTATTATTATTTGTATCTGGTATGGTTATGAGAGGAAGAAAATTTAATGTGAATTTTTAGATTAGCTGAATTAATTAATTCAGTTACAAATATCATTGCACGTTATTCTCCTAAATCAATCTCTAACCCTTGGACTCTATTATTACTCCAAGCTCTAACCCATGGCTACCATGAGTATATCTCCTCGATTTAAGCACAAATTTTGCTCTACTATTTTACATGCCACAGTCCCTTTTATGAACTGTAGAATTCTGGAAAAATTAAAACCAACAAAACATTACTTTACCTCTCTTATAATATTTACTTCTTCTCTATTCATGCAAAAATAGAATTGTTTTGTTTAGTTTATGACGCCTTGAAGATTCATTATTTTTCACATAGCGTTCATTGAAAATCTTTTCATGATGATGCAGTATCACATTGGTGTATATGTTACAAATATCTTTCAACATTTGGGTGCCATGATCATCCTCGTATGGGAAGTTTGATGATTCCATAAAGTGGTCATTTAAGTCTAAAAACACTTCAGTTCTTATTTCCATAGATACTTTCAAACATACTTTAGCTGAGAAATCTTTTAACACGCTTTTAATAGGACCACCAGGTTCTGTTGTGAGCAATTCTCTAGAAAGAATATAAATAAGACATTTCTATATATATTATATTTTATTTATTGCACATTACTTTGAAAAAACAATTTTTGTAAATTTGTAAAAAAAATTGTAACATCTGATAAATTCATTATATTAATCAAAGTATCCACCTACAAAACCATACAGATATATATATATATATTTTTGATAGAATTTTTTTTTCGATTTTCTCAATAGGCCTATCTCAAAATCATAATGATTAGCTATTACTGTATTATATCTTTAAAAAAACCCACAAAACAAATATATTTACCAATGACATGAATTAAAATAACAAGTAACTGTAAAACTCTAAAAAAACAAAAACAAATGAACATGAAAGAAACATTTTAAGGATTAACTGCATTTGATTATTACACATAGTTTTTTTACAACATCATATAAAGCTTTATTTTAGCTTCACATGCAAACTTTAAAATAAATTCACCTGTAAAATTGTGCAACAATGCAATTCGTTTTACCAAATATTCGAATAACGGTGCAGCATATTTAATCCATTACATACAGGGCTATGAATCTAAATCATTCATAATAAAAAATAAGTTTTTAATGAAACCCCAAAGAATACAAGATTTCCGAATTCACTTACCATTAGTCAGATGATCTCAACTAATAGAACTATTAAAGGAATGTTACCTCATAAATTATTTAAATCCACAGAGTTGGGCAATAAGATTCTATTCATCAGTTGATGTAATTTGTATCATATTATATTTAAACACGATAGCCCTTATATAATTCAATACAAGAATCCTAATAATAATTAAAAACATGTATTATCACATGTGTGTAGTTTTAAAATTGATTTGATGACAGAGGGATACTACTTTTTAGATGCAGCATTCCTTTAACTGATAAGAGTAATTAGAACGTAACATTATAATTAATATATACCGGTACCTTATAACCCTATCTGCAGTCTGTATAATTTTAAACATTGAAATTTATGGTGTTTTAAGTCCACCTCTGTTTTTTCGTTGAGTAAGTTCACAAAATTCACTTTCATGAGGATATGTGTGCTCATTATTTTGGGAAAACACTTACAAGGGCAGCTGTACAAACTACACACTTCGATTTTTCAGAAAGTTTCCGAGCTATATAACCCCCCATATAGTGGAGCACATGATTATGCCAAACAGTTGGCTTCGTAAGAATTTCACTGAATTTAGAAAATTTAGATTCAAGTTCATTAGCAGCAGTTGAAGGAATATTTGTAAAAACACGATTCACTGGTTCTTCAATTGTTACACAGTTCGATGTTTTTGAGGGAGTTATTCCATTTTTCATCAAAATTGTCCGCAAAGCCCACTTTACTTGCAAACAGTTGGGGTTATTATTCCAGCCGCCCCTACGACGTATTCTACTGAAAAGCATTTCCAGGTGATCTTGACTGAATTTATACGTTAGAACATATTGAAAAGGATCTCCATGGTTATCGTTTAATAAATAATCACTCAACTCACTAATCGACTTTGTTGTGCACATAAATCCCAAAAATGCAGTTTTACGTTTGGTGTTTATCAAATTATATCCTTGAACATCAGTTAATGACTGAATATACTCACAAGCGGTTTTTAAAAAGTTTTTATTATACTCTAGATTGAACTTATTTAAAGGTTTTTTGTATCCTTTGCCAAATGGATAGTGAGAATTACAAATATCAAACAGTTTGTCGAACATCCGAATAAATTCTACTGTTGATTCGCTTCCTTGAAACTGGGTTAACTTCATGTCCTCTCTCAAAAAGTCAATAGCATCAGCTACGGATGAGCTTAGTGTTTTTAGCAGCTAAGCGAACATTCATCTTATGCCTTTGAAAATCAATATGTTTAGATTTAATTTTGTTACCCAAATGTAGATTGTCCTCCATTTGAATTTTATTCAGTTCAACTCGGTATTCCCCCTTTTTTGGGCTGTTTGTTACGTTTAATTATTTTCAAATCCGCTAAACAGTTTTCCCGACACACTTAAGAAGGTGGCAAACATCAAACATAAAAAAAAAAATGATTTATCAGGCTGGAAAGGATGTGGAAAGGTGTTCTGCATGTCTTTTTGAATTTTACAAACCCCGTGAGGAAGCAGTTGCCTGATTTGTATAAGAACCATCACACACAACGGAATGCACATTAAATCCAATCTGGGATAACTGAGTTATAGCATCCCCTTTTCTAACTGTCCTTGCATTTCTGATGTTATATGGTCAATTAAAAAATATCCAATAGGTTTTCTTCCAATGTCCTCTTAAACCAACAACTAAAAGTACTAAAATGTCTGTAGCCAAACTATCAGCGCATCCAGATTGCAAATGACCATAATTAACAGATCCACAATATTGTCCCAATTTAGCATCATAAAAACATTCCTTCTTGATTGCCATGCCATCAAACATTAGAGTCACATCTTTCATATTTCCATCCTTCTCCAATTTCATCTTTAAAAAACTAAACACTTCACTTAAGTATCCTGGTTCACAATTGATTGATGAAGCCCACTTTCTAATAGTTGATGGATGAGGTAGATGTAAAAATTTTCTAAGGTATTCATACGCCCCGCGCACTATAAAAGTGCAAAGTAACTGCAAAAGATTTTAAAGTATCTGAATATCTCAGTCCTCGTGAATCTTTGTCCAAAGCACTCAATTCGTTCTCAATAAGTGTCAAAGTATTCTCGCCAAAAGTCTCCAAAGTCCAAATGCTGTTTTTGTATTAAATTAAGATCTTTGACTTTTTAAACAGAAGATTTGAAAAATTTTTTTTTTTTGTCTCTTAACAGTCTGTGCTAGGACTTTCTTTTCCTTCAAAACTTTTTTCAATCTATCTTTCGTCTTCGTAAGTTCAGTCTTAGGATCAGATTCTGCATTAGCATATTTGTGGTCTTCACTGATCCTAGCAACTTTACATTTTGCAGATATAGGTTGGGGAGAAGTATCTTGGAATCTTCGTTTTTGAGTAACTCTGGAGTGTTTGAGAATAGGTTGTTTATGTGATGGATAACTATTGAAAACAGATGGAACTGCCGAACTATTCAATCGCCTCCTTTCTTCTGTTTCAGATTTAAAATGAAAGTCAGATTGAACAAAATGGTCACTACACACTGTAGCATGTTTTGATGGAAACCAATCCTTTCGGCTAATATTTTTAACCCATTTTGCATGAACAACTGGATCTGAAGGAAAACTAATTAAATAGAAAAAGAAGAAATAATAAGAATTCAGATGTTCAATTAGACAGTTATATAGCAACCCAGTGGACAGATTGAAAATGGGCTAAAATGCCATGTGTGGGAATGTTATATATATGATAATAGATCTAGACATAATGGCTAAATGGGTATAGTGAATTATTTAGTAGGCCTAGGCTACCGGTAGCCTTTTTAAAGCTTTAGGCTTAGGCTAGGTTACTTACTAAACTTAAAGAGTGAATTTCTGAGTTTCAAACATATCCTTCTTACATAAGTTCATGTAGAATGTGGAAAAAAAATTCTAATCTATTAAAAAAAATGGTAAATCAAGTCCTACTCTGAATCACTGTTTGGTTTGTTTATGTTACGACTAAGGCCTAGGTCTAGGTCTAGTTCCACGTTAGGGAAACTTTTAAGTTATAGATTTGCGATACGCATGGTAAGATCAGGGTTGTATAAATAGAAAATATTTTCACAAATTGCATAAAAACGAACAATTATAGGCCTAAACATGGCTGAGGATAGACGTCAACAAGACGTTAATCAAGACGGGACAAATCTCAAAATACCAACTTAAAACCAATAGATCCAGGTTAATTTTCTCTTTATGTATTTTACAGAAGTGTATTAAGACTCTCAAATAACTTACTTGTGAAAACTTATCGAAGAACCTTTCCGATTTAGGTTCGAACATCCAAAAACAACACAATTCTGGACCATCTTGTCGGTGCAACGACTCCCGTCTAAACAATGGCGGACGGATGCCCTGGCGGCTTCAAGCCACGGCGCATGTGCGCGCTCTAGTTGTTCTATATAACTCTATGGTCAAAGACGTGAGTATGGGACGTAACTCCGTCTGTAGCATAGAGGTATTAATAGAACTAGAGGGCTAACTCCAGAACGAGGCTGAAGTCGCTATGTACGCCACCGCCATGTTTTTTGTACGGCAAAAGACGTCAAACGTCATACAACCGAAAATAGATGTATTTTTAGAAGTAAATTCACAATTGCGGTCATTTCTTGCTAGGCTTATAATTGTAAAGAGAGACAAAGTTCTGTTATTGTCTTGAAAGAGAGAAATAACGTTAGGAATTCAATTCTTTCACCGAAAAGCTTAAAATAGCCCTTATTTAAGAAGACTTAACCTACGTTAAAATTGAGGCTACGCCAATTTCTTGTTGGTCATTAAGATGATTTTGTCAATAGACCCCGTTCAAATCGAACTCAATTTTTCTCATTGTTGTTAGATCCTCTGACTCCGATTGAGTTACGTAAAATGAATCATTTGCTAAATGCGGCTCAACCCCCAAGACAAGAATCCATGCCTATCTATGCCTATG
>JAUJPP010000437.1:0-13175 GCA_030562195.1 Nipponacmea schrenckii
GTCTTTACAGAAAAAATGGAATAATGAAATGAAGTTTAACAATAAAAACAATTATCTTCAAAAAATAAATTTCACTTGTTCATATCAACATGTAGCAAGAAGTTTAAAAGATTGGGGAAAGTCATCAGAATTACCAATGAATTTAAGAAAGATTGATTTAGATATTGCGTCTATAAACGAATCAAATTGGGAGTCCCGAAGAGAAGAATGGGAACCTTATGCTAAAAGAGATACTATATGTTTAGGCATATGTTTGATCAAATACAATCAAGTTATGACATCTATGATAAATCAAAGTGTAATAAATAATTTAACAGCTCCCGCCTTATCTCTTAAAGGTTGGTATCATCTGTATAAAGGAGAAAAAGTATATTCTCACGTAGATCCATTCATCAGATATTATGTAAGACGCTCTGTAAAAGGTGGTAGAGTTTCTGCAAACATAATAAAATTCAAATCGGATAAATTAGATGAAATTTGTAAAGTACTACAACATCATTTAAATACCACTGATTCGGATATAATTGAGTTATTCAAAAAATACAAAGAGTCTAATATTAATCTTCAAGAAGAGTTGAAAGAAATCTCTTGTTCTAAATTAATGGCATTTGACGCTAACGGTCTTTATGCCTCTGCTATGTGTGATGGTGAATACCCAAAGGCTGAATCAGCAAGAGCTTTAAAAGAATCTGAAAAGGAAGAATTTGTAAAGCTTTTCAATAAACAACAATTTAGACCAAGGTGTGCTATTTTATCTGTTTGGTTTGAGTATCCAAAAAATATGTTTTTTCAACCAATACCAGCCAAAGACAAAATAACTTACACTGTTATAGAGGATGATAAATCCCAAACAAAATCTGGGGATAAAATAAGATTTAGAAATGGATTTTGTAATGACGTCCTCACTTCTGTGGACATACAGGAAATTGTTCGAGCTGGTGGAAACATTATCAAAATATTAGATGGGATAGTCTATGAAGAAAATTTCAAAACACCTCCTTTTAAAGATTATGTTTTAACTTTAAAGGAAGAAAGAAACAAATATAAACAACAGGGAAATTTAGTTGGCAGCGACTGTATGAAATTATTGGGCAATTCTTTATACGGTAAAACTGTTCAGAAAGATATAGATACAGAATTCCATTTATGGTCTGAAGAAACTCTTAAAGCAAATTTTGATTCAAATATAAAAAGTTATGAAAAAGTAAATGAACATCAATATATAGTGCAAAAAGAAAAGGAACAACCCGAAATTATCAAACCAACAAAAACAACAAGATTAACTCCGAGTCATTTGGGTTCATTCATCTTAGCACATAGCAAACGAATAATGAATAATTTTATTCATGTTATTGACGGTTTTAGAAAACCAGAAATATATTATACTGATACCGATAGCTTATATATATCAGATAGGAATTGGGATATTTTAGAAAAAGCTGGATTAACTTCTGAAACGGAATACGGAAAGGGAAAAAATGATTACGGGGATGGTGGTATAATATTCGGTTTATATTTGGCTCCAAAAGTCAAATCTCGTCTAGTCAATGTCGAAATAATACCAGTTTTGATTTTACTATGGTGATTTGAATGGTGATGAACATATTGGTCGGTATGGGTAGGTTTTCTATAGACAGTAGTGTGGAGTTCGTCGTCGGTTCTTGTTATCAGGACATCAAGGAAAGGAAGTTGCTGTTGTTCGTTTTCCTTTTCCATGGTAAATTGAATTCTTGGTTCAAATGAGTTGAGGTGGTTAAGCAGGTCTTGGGGGTTCTTCCGTTGGTTGATCATAGTCAGAACGTCATCTACCTTCCTGTACCAACAGTAGGGCTTGATAGGTGAGGTTTGTAGTGCTTTCTCCTCGAATTTCGCCATATATAATTCGGTGAGTATAGGGCTAAGTGGTGATCCCATAGGTAGTCCATTGGTTTGCTCGTACAAATCTGTTTTCCATGTAAAATATGTAGAGTTGATACTGGCTTCGGTTAATTCTATGATGTTGTCAATATCTAGGGTAGTATTCAATTTGGCCATGCCAGTTTCTAAAGTTGTTCGTAAGGATTGAATTGCTTGTACACGGGGGATACTAGTAAATAGATCTACAACGTCGTAACTAATTAATTGTCCTATTCTTGATTGAGATGAGAGTTGAGAGCACAGTACACCGGAGTCTTTAATAGAGGATGGTACTTCTTTGCCAAACGTATCTGGTATATAAATCAATAACTGTTAAACAATATTTATAACCTCTTTCTGGGGGCATATTAATCAAATCTGCAGACCATATATCGTCTTTTGCGAATACTTTAACTTTTAAAAAGTTTTTAGTTTTTCTGAATTCTTTATGAATTTCATCTGCTAATCCCATACCTAATTTCATTTTTGATTTTAATAATCTTATGATTAATGCTCTTTCAACTTTTTCTCTAAAAGTAGGATTTGGAATAGCTTCTAATTCTTTAATCATTTGTTTGTCTGCTTCGTGTCGAAATTGTAAGTCTTCATTTCTGTATAGTTTGTCGTGTTTTAGTGCAGCAGCATCAACTCTATTAACTGGTTCTTCACCTGGTTTTGGATTATCATTTTCATCCAATCGTAAATCTAACCTAGTTCCCGGTCCAGTGTAATTATGACCTGGAAGATGTTTCTCACCTTTATATTTAGCCCATGGGAAACCGGGAAGTTTAATCAGAGATTTTTGAATGTCTCCTGCTCCAAAATTGGTTTTATGGGGGTTTATATTTATTAAAGACATTTTTGGTGATGTATTTTATTGAAAAGGGAGGGCGGGTGGTCAAATAAGTAGTATATGAGCTTACAGATATCCGGTAGCTCGGAGCGGAGCGGAGCGAAGCGGAGCGAAGCGGAGAGGTGCCGGATATCTGTAAGCTCATATACTACTACTGGAACTTCGCAAACAACAAGCACATCTAAAAGCGAAGGCAGAAAGAGAAAGGGAAGAACTAGAGGCTGAACTTTTGCTGCTGAAAGAACAAAAAGAAGCTGCAGCCGCTACAGCCGAGGTATCAGCCAAAACAATCTTGGATCACTAGGAGAAGAAAATCCGACAGAAAGAACTGCAAACTTTGTTCAAACAACTTTGTTCAATTCACCACAAGCCATTCATTCCCCTCAATCGGTTCGATCTTCTTTTGTTCAACCCTTAGACAGTCAACAAGAGCAAAATCATAGTAACTTGCTTCTTAATCAGCATGCACCTGAATCAGCGAACTTAAATCCAAACGCGCCCCAATTTATTCACAACCCATCTACACACCCTAATGCAGGTGTACCACCTCACTCGCCTTTCGAGTTTCAATGATCGCCCCGAGAATTACAGATCTTGGAAAACTAGTTTCTCAGCAGTCATGTTAGAGTTAGGTGTGACACCCCGAGAGGAAATCGATCTCTTAATCAAGTGGTCTGGACCTGATTCACAAAGGCAGATTAGGAATATCGCTTCTGCAAACACCTGTAATCCTGAAAAAGGTCTTCAAAGAATCTGGCAACGTCTTCAAGAAAGGTATGGAAGCCCAGAGATGCTTGAAGAATCACTCAGACAGAGAATAGCTAACTATCCTAAAATAGGAAACAAAGAGTACCAAAAACTATACGATTTGGCCGACATCACATCGGAAATCGAAGCTGTTAAGGAGGACGACGCCTGCAAAGCGTTGCTGGCCTATTATGACTCATCCTCTGGAGTTTCTCCCATCGTCGCCAAATTACCGTATAGTCTTCAGGAAAAATGGACAACATCCGCAACACATTATAACAGAACACATGCTGTAACCTATCCGCCTTTTGGTCATTTTGCAGAATTTCTACGAGAACAAAGTAGAATCAGAAACAATCCTAGCTTCAAATACGAAACGACAACAACAGCATCGTCACAACCAAAGAAAGATTATCAATCTAACATTAATCCTCGCACACGCATCTCATCCAGAAAAACGGAGACAGGAGATCCTGATAAAAAGTCTTGCCCTTTACACAATGCTCCACATTCCCTAAATGAATGTCGATCCTTTAGAAATAAATCCATTGAAACAAGACGTTCTTTTCTAAGAGACAAAAACATTTGCTTTCGATGTTGCAACTCTTCGTCCCACTCATATCGAAATTGTGACTCAACAGTGCATTGTTCCGTATGCAACAGTACCAAGCATGCTTCTGCGCTACACATAGTAAATCACGGCGAGGAGCAAAGACCTAAGGACGAAACCAAAGAAATCCCAACCCCTGAAGTCGCGCAGCATTACCCGCATTTATATGATATCACACATCATATCGCTCCTATCGACGCTACTGCTGAAATCCTGTTGTTAATTGGTAGAGACATCATCAGCGCTCACCATGTCCTAGATCAACGTATTGGACCAGCTACCGCGCCGTATGCACAGAAACTCCCACTTGGATGGACAATAATCGGAGAAACCTGTCTTGGTAAAGCTCACACACCAACTGTTAATGTCCAAAAAACACATCTACTGAAAAATGGTCGTGTATCTCTATTCCCACCTTGCGGAAATAACTTTAAACTACGTGAAACCTCCGTTGATTCTGCACCTACAACACATGCTCTAAGACGAGATGAAACCTTCGGATCAACAGTGTTCGAACGAAACAGCGACGACGAAAAGCAATCGTTGTCCATCGATGAAAAACTCTTCCTTAAAATACTTGACGAATCTTTCAAGAAAGACTCTGATGGAAACTGGGAAGCCCCTCTTCCTTTTCGGGAACCTCGAGTTAAACTCAGCAATAACAGACAACAAGCTCTCAAACGTGCTAAAACACTCGACACAAGCCTTCGAAGAGACCCTAAAAAGGAGAATCACTTTATGGATTTCATGAAACGTATTTTTGAAAATCAACATGCAGAAATCGCACCACCACTCAAAGATTACGATGAATGTTGGTATCTACCAATCTTTGGGGTGTATCATCCCGCGAAACCCAACCAAATTAGAGCAGTCTTCGATTCATCGGCAAAACATGATGACATCTCTTTATTACTTACGATTCTTTTGGTACAAAGAGAATGACTTATCAAACGAACTCATAGAATATCGCATGCGAGTCCAGGTATTTGGAAACAGCCCGTCACCCGCGATTGCGACCTTCGGACTCCGCAAGTGCGTTGATCCAATTGACACAGATCCAGTCGTTCGTAAATATGTCAACAGAGACTTTTACGTCGACGATGGACTGACATCCGTCCCCACTCCACAGCAAGCCATCGATCTTATGCAGAAAACACACGGACAACAAAGTTGTGCTTGGGTATATTTTTGGGGTTTTTTTTAAAAGACAAAAACGTTCCTAGGAACGAATGGCCACTCGGAATAATCCTTCGCGTATTCCCCAGTGAGGATGGACTCGTCCGAAAAGTGGAACTTCGTGTGACAAAGTCAGGAAAATCCGCGACTTATATCCGTCCAATAACGGAAACCATTCCTTTAGTTTTTAATTAGTTTGTGATATTATAGGAACAATATCAGGCGAGGAGTGTACTGCCCGTCGAACGTTCAGTCTATTTTTAACTACTAGGATTTGTAGTCTGAAGCCCTTCTTAGTTAAGTCCCTTGCATAAGCTCTTTTGTTTAGAAATTAGAAAAAGCCATAGAAGATGGTAAAACTGTAAACAATGAATTAATGCACACACTTTCATTCCCCTAAGCTTGGTTTGCCATAATGTAAGTTCAGTAAACTGTGAAAATGTTTTAATAATACTCAGAGCATAAATTAGGCCGACTCAGTGCCAGCATATTAACTTTATCATGTAGGCTTTATCGTAAAATTCACTGCAGCTTCTCTCTTACGGTACACGTGCCTTTTCTCATATTAGGCCTATGACAAGTAGATAAAACTATGTTTCTTTTCTTATTATTATTTTTATTTCATTTGTATACTTTCAGTATTTTACTAGCTCACGTCTGAATAAAGGATATACAATTGTCAGCTTCTGTTCAATTACACGCCTTTCACATTCGGTACAGCACCACCTTCTGGAATATTCACATCCTTCTTACACATTAGACAGGGGAATATATTTATTTTAGTACCAATATGTCTCTCAATTCTACTGATCCGTCCTTCAATACATTTTTGACAATATGAATGTCCACATTGTTAAACTTTTGGTATATTTATTATCTTAAAACAAATATCACATTCTGGTTCCGTTATTACTGTGGCCAATTAAAATTTTTAAAAAGCACAATCACAGTTAGAATATTGAGGTTTATACATAGAATATTAACACACTGGAATTGTCTTTGTTGAAATTAGTATATCCAGGTTTAAAACACTGATATCAAATATAAACTGATATGGACCATTTCTCTATTTTCTACTTTCTTCCTATTTTCTTCTAAATTATTTCTGATATATTTTATAATCTGTTCACAACCTTTTCTTACATCAGAAACAATTTGTTCAGTTTTTTCAGTCACTTTAGCACAGGAATCTTCACACAAAGATTTCAGTTCTTCAAATGATTCTAATAATGTAGAGCGAGTTTTCTCCAAATTTTTGATTCTGTTTCGGATGATTTTTTGTGAACGTTCAAGTTTTTCTATGGCTTTATTCCGTGTTTCGTCACATTCTATATCCAATGTTTCGTTTTCTTTGTGTTGTTTAAATATACACTTTAAACACAATCCTATATTGCAATTATTACAGTAATATTCCACCTCCCTCTGATTGTGGTTTGGACATTTTGATTGTGTTTTTGAGGGAGGTTGTGTGGATGAAAGATGGAAGTTGGTAATAAACGCCTCAGAACCACCTTTAGGAATCTTTACATTCTGCTTACAGGTCGGACAGCAGAATGTCTCTGTTTTATCACCAATAAGTTTTGTAACACAATCTAAATAGAAGGTGTGGCCACATCCTAAAATCTTTGGTGTATTAAGGTTCTCCATACATATCGGACATTCTGGCCTGATACTTGCAGCAGCTGTGGCCATTTTCTATATTTCTAGAAGTCCAAATAGAATATTTAGATATAAAACACACTAGAGATGTGGGTATGATATAGTTTATGAATAAGACGGTCACCAACTAGACTGATAAGAATCCTAGCGCAGTGTGAGAAATATTAAGACAACAAGGCACTTTATATACAGATTCAAATTTCTTAGAAATAGCTCTTTACCATTGTAAACAACAATCAACATTAACCTGTTCTATATGACTCAAGTCAATATTATTACCAATCAATAGTTCTACAATAGCTAGTTGAATATATTATCTAAGGTTTCTACGAATAATTACGTCACATTTAATTTCTGGAAAATGACTTCGCAGCATTAGAAATTAAGATCATTTCTGCATACAATAGCTTCTCGTGTAAAAAGTAAATGAAATGAATTGAGTTTTACGTCCTACTCTTCTGCACCTAATGGGCTAACGAAGACGGGCAACGCGATGCAGGGTGCGATGTGTGAAAGCGGCATCAGTCTAATCTTTTTGCATTTTCCAACTGTCAAGGGATCTTTAACATACACAGCTTGTAACACACGGTGCCTTGGTTTATTGTCCAATCCGAACGACTAGACGCTTTTTCAATGTCAATTCTTCCAACCAGCATCACTGATTGGGGAAAACCGGGTCGAAGAGAGTTCATCTCGACATTTTAGTTATATATTATACATATAGTTTCATTATCGACCCAAATATCGTCTTGGTTTGGTGTAACGTCTATTATATAGGAACTTATTGTAAGTGGTTTTATTACCTTGTATTGAACAATATCTCTCGTTCCAATTCAGCAGCGAACTCGAGTTGTACACCTTAAAGATTACTCGACATTTTCAAAATAGAAAAAGAGATGGTAAATTATTCTGATGGGGACTGCGACAATCAGAGAGCAACTGAAACTTAACGTCAAACAGCAAGAGAATTCGGAGGACCGTCTCAGATGCTCTTACTGCACTTTTTATAGTACGGATAAAGGGAGATAACTATAGTTAATTGGGAATGTGCTCGTACTCAGACCACTAAAACATTTTAATCAAATGATTGATAAAGTCATTTTATTTTGATTGGCGATGTGTGTAAAATGCTTAATCCCCGAACTGTCCGAATTCTCCGAATTGGGTCAGAGTAAACTTAAAAGTCGAAACTAAATTCCCGCCATAGGTCGTGCACAATTTCAGGATCAAAACATTTTACGTCAAAAGACGAATATCTTAATAGCGATGTCTTTTGGTCAAATCTAAATATCCTTTCTTTCGACAGCAATTCTATTTCTAGTGAGATAAATTACAAATAACGATGGCTATCAATTGGTATGATTTTAATCAAAACTTTGTGGTCTGTGAATCTATGTGCCTTCCCATTACCTCCCTTGAGTATAAGCTTTATTGTTATTACAAGCCACGAGTGGAGGAGAGAATTTAGATTGAAATCTGAATAGCAGAGGTTTTAAAATCTTGGTACTTACACTTCCTTATAACCAGGCAACATTTTCTCAACCCTGGTTCCTTCAAAGTCAGAAAATGCCTTGTTTGTTAAGGGGTGGAGGGGGGGGGGGGTAAGTTAAGGGTGGCAAAAGGCAATGACTGATGATATTAGAAGAAGATTATCTCTATGGATGAAGAATGGAGTTAAAAGGACTACCTCTGAAGAAGATATTTAAAGTTCTACCTTTAGTCAGACACAGGAAGAAGTTACTTCACCTGTTACAAGAAAATTACAAGAAAAATTAGATCACGAGATGGCTAAAAGACTTGATTTAGAAGCTGAGATCAAGAGTTTACAAAGAAATTAGAAGCAGAAAAAAGAGGTTATGAATTTAGAGAAACCAATCAAGATAGCTCCTTCACAAGAATACCCCTTTCCCCACAAGATGAAACAAGAAGAGAAGAATCAGCTGATTACCAAGCACGATCAGCAAATTCCCTGCAAGAAATACTTACAAACCAGATGAGATGTATGGAAAGAATGCTAGCTAGTCAACACCAAAACACTATGTTATTAACATTACCTAAACCTGAGATACAAGTATTCAATGGAGAACCGCTTGACTTTCATCCCTTTATAAGATCATTTGAAAATCTAGTCGAAGGAAAAACAGATAATTTTAGTACCAAGCTGTATTACCTAGTACAATATACCTCTGGAGAAGTTCAGAAATTGATGAAAGGCTGTTTATCTATGGAACCTGAAGATGGAAGCTAGAAGATTATTAAAAGTAAGATTTGGTGATGATTACACTTTGGCTACAGCCAATGTTGATAAAATAACCAAATACCAACAACTCAAGTCTGAAGATGGAAAAGGTTTACAACAGTTTTCTGATGATCTGATTACCTGTAGAAATACTTTGAGAGAAATTGGGTACCTAAGTAAAATCCAGAATCCTGATAATTTGCAGACTATAATTAGCAAGTTACCTTTTGACATCAGAAAGAGGTGGAGAATGAAAGCTGATCATATAACAACATTTGAACAAAGGGAAGTAACTCTTAATGATATAACAGATTATGTAGAAAAGGAAGCAAGAATTGCCAATCATCCTGTATTTGGTACTGTACAAAATGATAGACTACAACAGAAACCTAGAAATGATCAACAGAATTCAAGATACAACAAGCCACACTATAAACCTACGACTAAGACAAGCCTTTCGACTCAAGTTGATGAAAACAGTAAATGGAAATCAAATTGTAAATTTTGCAAGAAGGATCATTTTATATCAGACTGTAAGGAATTTTTAGACAGAAAACTTGATGAAAAGAGGAAATTTGTAGCAGACAACAATTTATGCTTCAACTGTTTATGTTATGGTCATAGAGCAAGATTTTGTAGGAAGAATAAGAATTGTGAGATATGTAAAGGTAGACATTCTGTATTGCTCCATCAACCTGAAGAAAAACCAGAATTAGCCAGTAGATTTGTTGCAGCAACTACCAACAAAAACTCTAAGATTGGTTTACCAATATTACCAGTGAAAGTTAAGAGTAGAGGAGGCTCCACTCTAATTTCTACCTATGCTCTACTAGACTGTGGCTCTAATGGTACATTTTGTACGGAAAGATTATTGAAGTTATTACATATAACTGGAACAACTACCAAACTAAGATTAACCACTTTAGACAAAGAGAAATCAGAAGTTGAAAGCAGTTCTGTTTCTTTAGAATTACATAATATTGATGGTTCTAATTTTACTGAAGATAAAATGTAGTGGTCTACTTTCAGTTTGACTATTTCAAGTTTTCACGGTCGTTTCAAACTACGTATTAGCTTTCAAGCCCCATATAAGAAAGTTTTCAGTGAGTTTTTTTAAAAGTTCATAAAAAGTTGTATTTCGTGATTTAACCTGGAAAGATGGTGAATGAATTGAAAGCGTGTTTGTTTTATTATACAAGAGTTGCCTCACTTCAAATATAAAATCGTATTTCTGGTTTCTATAGAATATTTCATCCTTGGTTACCAGACACTGTTTATATTTAACGAGACGTTGTTTGTTTGGTATGGGTCAACATAGATTGGTCGTTTCCGTGGAAATTTTCTGAAAGTTTCCATCCAGCACTACAATCCAGCACTACAATCCAGCACTACAATCCAGCACTTCAATCCAGCACTTCAATCCAGCACTACAATCCAGCACTACAGTCCAGCACAACAAGCCAGCACTTCAATCCAGCACTTCAATCCAACACTACGATCAAAAACGGAAAATTTAGAGTTCTGGGCATTCGTCTCCAAAAATTATGTACGAATTGAAATAAACGGAATTTAAAAAAATAAATGTTTTACGTCCTACATGTCTGTACCAACTGGGTTAACGATCGGGACACTTACAGCATAGACTTGCATTTCAAATTTTAGAGTCCGTGGTTCTTGCGATTTTATCTAAATTAAAAAGGAAAAAGAGTGTTATATAATGTTATAATAGCAAAAAGTGTTAAGAAAAGCCATCAAAATAGTGAAACGATCATGACGTTCTCTGACTGAAAACTATTCAAAATCGTCCCCCCCCCCTCCCCTGGTTACGGGCCTGTAGACAATAGGTAATGTAAATATCGTTGTTTATATGGTATATTTATGGTATAAACGGAATTGAATTCTGTAACACAACTAATTCTTACTCTCCTTTACATTTCGCTGTGTTTAATTTATCATCAACTTTATTTCAGACCCCCATATCCTCCTCACAATAATTTATTCCCTTTGTTTCAAATTTCGATATGTTTTATGTGGTTTTTTTTGGGAAAGATTGAAATGTCTAGCACGTGACATTCAGAATGTCTCGTTACACGCACGCGACACCATGACATCTACAGATAAAGTTTCTAACTTTTTGCATTTTTAGCAAAAAAATACCGAAAATTACATTTTGAAAGATAATGCATCACTATTTTTAATCATTTTTCTGTCGTTTTTCTTATCTGGAAAGAATTTTGAAAACAGCTGTTAAATTATTATTTTTCAAATAATCATTCTGAGTGGTGGAAGAGAAAAGTTGAAAACAAAATCGTTTTACCCAGATACATAGTAAGATATTATCAAATTGATATTTTAACTGTGTACGTTAAAGTTGCTTCGCCCTTTTCTCATTTATTCATATATATTCCATAATTGGACGGCTAATACTTATATCAATCGAAAGTAGAGATATTCTAATGATCGGGCAGTTTGTCTAACAATCCTTAATTATTTGATACTGTGTACTTTAAAGATGCCAGAAAACATTTGGGGACTGAAATTGGTAGGCTTTAGAATAAATAACGTAACCGTCCTAGTAAGATATCCCCTGTTTCAACTCTATATGGTTTTATCCGACCTAATTGATTTATTTCTATATAGTACCATATCACGTAGAAAGTCGCAAGCGTCCGTTTTCCCGAGAAATAGTAAAAATGTAATTTAGTAATACAAACAATATTCTTTATATCTGACTTAATTTTGTTTTAAAAGAATGCTTAAATGCTCAATATTTAATTCATAAGTAATATATTTATAATAAATAGGGTTTGATTGTGTTTTAATTAATTGTTAAATATTAAGTTAAAGCAGTATGTAAAAAGACGACAATGCGGTGAAGGAAACCAACCGTCTTATTCTTCACTTCTCTAAATTTATCAATGAATCAGCTTAAAGTATCAAGTTTGGGTTTTTCTAATGTAAAAAATGAAGCATCGCGAACATTCGTCTTTACCAGTTGACATCTGGTTGTATCGTCATGGAGACATTGTGACTAGATTTTTATGAATGAAAACAGAATGGTTGGAGTCATGAATGAAACCTGATCGTATTACGTCATACATTACACGTTTCTGACTCACGCCAGCTATTGGAATATATTTTGATTGTAATGGGGAGATGACATGAGAAGATATGACCCGACTACGAGCCATCCGTAGTCATTCATTCATTCATTCATTCATTCAACTATTTCCGTTGTGATTTTGTATAATGATATGTAACCACAATCTACTCTACAGTTCGGGTCAACTATTAGTTCTCTTTCCCCATTTGCCCATGAATACGACCTTGAATAAGTCATCTTCACTCATAATTCCAGTCCACCTAGCTGTAAATGAGTACGGATATTCCAGTATAAGATCAATGCCAAGAGGTTTAACCAAGGACCAGCTGGTAGAAAGGATCCCTGTCACGGCGGACTTGTGAACCTAATAAAAGTGGTATCCGGTGTCTAGAAGAGTAAGCATATCCTGTCCGGCACCACATCCGTCATAACTACTCAACATACACCACCCACAGAACGACAAAAAATTACACCAACTTCAAGTTCAAGGGAGGTAAATGGTGAAATAATTTTGGACTACGACCGCTAATTCATTTGCCATCTGGACTTAGTCCACTTATTCATTTGCCATCTGTTTCCATGTTAAATCACGAAATTCAAACTGCTATAACTTTTTCCAGAAATCTCCTTGAAAACTTTCCAATATGTCACATGAAAGCCTGGCCAATACTTAGTTTCTGTACAAAAATTCAATATAGCATGACCATGAAAATTTTGAACTAGTCAAAATGAAAGTAGACCACTACCGGATATCAACATCCACTTGACTGTCACTGCACACAAAACCACTATTTTTAGAAATAACCTTCCGCCAATTAAATTTCTCATTATCTCAGGAATTCTGAAAGAAAATGCAATTTCAGACATCAAATTTCAAATCTAGACCAAAAAT
>JAUJPP010000047.1:0-23351 GCA_030562195.1 Nipponacmea schrenckii
ATTTCCTGTAGGTCAAAATGGCGTCAAAATACATTCATCAGATTTAGTCTCGCGGCATTTTCGGGAGAAATGTTAACAGAATGTGTGTGGCATGTGCAGTTTTGGCTGGGCGCTCTGACCAGAATTCAAAAAAAAAAAAAAAAAAAAAAAAAAAAAAAACATTTCGAAAACAAAGCAGTGCGTTCGATGAACGCACTGCAAAAAAAAAAAAAAAAAAACTAGAGCCACTTGTGGCACAGAGTGGGACTTTGCTAACGTCGCAAATTGCAACAAACAGACAGAAACATCTGATTTTCTGGGATAAACTGGCCAAAGCAATAAGGTATCTGTGTGCAAGGTAATTTTTAAAAAAAACTTATTTCCTACAAACGTAATACGCTGACCCATATATATGGAAAACTGAAAATTTACCCGGATGTGCCACGCCCATCTAATTCTTTTCAGCGTGAATCTAATCACATTCAAAATGTATATTCACAGTACAAATTTGAAGTTTGTACATCCAATAGATCACGAGATATACACACATACATTTAAAAAAAACGTAAATACGGCAAAATGTACTTTTATTTTCAAAAATCAAAAATTTCAATTTTCATTTTAAAAACTTTTGTTATACATCGCTGGAAAGAGGACAAAAAGCACCTTAAGAATCTAAAAAAATTAACCCTCTAAATTAATTAGGTCACACTCTAGAGCAGTCCAAAGTTGCGAATTTTTCTGTTTTCAGGCAGCTATAAAACCGGAAGTTGATGTCTGAGGTCAAAGGTCAAAGTGTCAACCAATAGCCAAGGTCAATGACCTTTGACCTACTAAAGGTCAAAGTCACCAAAGGTCAAGGTCACGAGAAATAAGCCCTCAAACTTCGAAAAAATTCAACCGGATGTTGCAAAATTGCAAAAGCGAAATTCAAAAATCGGCTCCCACAGTTTTTTTCGAAATCGACTAAAGCTACAAGAAATGTAAACATCACGGAAATTAGACATAACCCTGAGGCCCCATTTTGAGTTTTACAAAAAAGTGATATTTCAAGATGGCGGCCAAAGTTTCACTTCCGGTCTGGATTTTTTCTTCTTCGTTTTTTTGTCTCTTAATTTAATTAAGATTGACATAAATTTTGTTGCGATACATCAATTACAGCACAAGTAGGTCAACCGGAAGTTTAAACCGTTTTTACGTTGAAACCGGAAATGAAGCAAAAATTTTGACTCTGCCAATGTTTTTAAATTCATGGCACTTGAAGGCACCCAAATTTTCAGATCAATCGGTCTTAAAATAGCAAAGTTGCAAAAATGTGCAAAATACGGCAAAAAAATGTGTGCTACGAATTTTCGAATTTCGAAATTTTTTAACTGCTATCTTGTTGGAAATTATTTCAAGTTTCTAAAAATGCAAACCCGACGAAAATCGATCCAAAAATGCGACTTCTAGAGCCACTGACCGACTTTTTAGGCATGTTGCAATGCAGCACTTCCGGTTTTGCAAAAATGTTCCAATTTATATTTAATAGAAACGTCGCCACAACAGAAGGTGTAGAGAAGTTGTGAAATTGCTGCAACTATAGCAGCCTAGGCTGTGTGCCCTGTGTAAATTTCGAAAAAAAAAAAAACTAGAGCCACACGTGGCACAGAGTGGGACTTTGCTAACGTCGCAAATTGCAACAAACAGACAGAAACATCTGATTTTCTGGGATAAACTGGCCAAAGCAATAAGGTATCTGTGTGCAAGGTAATTTTTAAAAAAAACTTATTTCCTACAAACGTAATACGCTGACCCATATATATGGAAAACTGAAAATTTACCCGGATGTGCCACGCCCATCTAATTCTTTTCAGCGTGAATCTAATCACATTCAAAATGTATATTCACAGTACAAATTTGAAGTTTGTCCATCCAATAGATCACGAGATATACACACATACATTTAAAAAAAACGTAAATACGGCAAAATGTACTTTTATTTTCAAAAATCAAAAATTTCAATTTTCATTTTAAAAACTTTTGTTATACATCTTTGGAAAGAGGACAAAAAGCACCTTAAGAATCTAAAAAAATTAACCCTCTAAATTAATTAGGTCACACTCTAGAGCAGTCCAAAGTTGCGAATTTTGCTGTTTTCAGACAGCTATAAAACCGGAAGTTGATGTCTGAGGTCAAAGGTCAAAGTGTCAACTAATAGCCAAGGTCAATGACCTTTGACCTACTAAAGGTCAAAGTCACCAAAGGTCAAGGTCAAGGTCTGGGAGAAACTGGCCAAAGCAACGAGGTATCTGTGTGCAAAGAATTTTTTGGAAAAACGTTATTTCCTACAGATGTAAAGCGCTGACCGATATAACTGGTAAATTGGAAGTTTACCCGTATGTGCCACGCCCATCTAATTTACTTTTGCGTAAATCTAATCTCATACAAAATATATATTCATGGTTCAAATTTGAAGCTTGTACATCTAATAGATCACGAGATATACACAAATACGTTTCAAAAAAGCAAAATGTACTTTCGTTTTAAAAGTGCAAAAATTAAATTTTCATTTTGAAAACTTTTGTTGTACATCGCTAGAAAGAGGACAAAAGACGCCTTAAGAATCTGAAAAAAATAACCCTCTAAATTAATTAGGTCACGCTCTAGAGCAGTCCAAAGTTGCGAGTTTTTCTGTTTTCGGGCAGCTTTAAACCGGAAGTAGACGTCAGAAGTCTAATGCCAAATTGTCAACTGATAGCTAAAGTCAGTGACCAATGACCTTGTAAAGGTCAAGGTCACCAAAGGTCAAAGTCACTAGAAACAAGCCCCCAAACTAAAAAAAAAACTGATTTTTTGCAAATGTCGCAAAATTGCAACAAACAGGTAGAAACATTTGATTTTTTGGGATAAACTGGCCAAAGTAATGAGATATATGTATGCAAGGTACTTTTTTGAAAAATGTTATTTACTGCAGCCGTAATTCGCTGACCGATATAAATGGTAAATTTGAAGTTCACCCGGATGTGCCACGCCCATTTCGTTTTATTGGAGGGGAATCTAATCATATTCAAAATGTATATTCACAGTAAAAATTTGAAGCTTGTACAGCTAATGGATCACGAGATATACACACATACATTTCAAGGAAGCGAAAATACGGCAAAATGTACTTTTCTTTGCAAAAATCAAAAATTCAATTTTCATTTTACAAACTTTTGTTATATATCGTTGGAAAGAGGACAAAAAACAATCTAAGAATCTGAAAAAATTACCACACTAAATTAATTAGGTCACGCTCTGGAGCAGCCCAAAGTTGCGAATTTTGCTGTTTTCGGGCAGCTATAAAACCGGAAGTAGACGTCGGAGGTCAAAGTTCAAAGTATCAACTGATAGCCAAGGTCAATGACCTTTGACCTACTAAAGGTCATGGTCACCAAAGGTCAAGGTCACGAGAAATAAGCCCCCGAACTTCGAAAAAATTTCAACCGGATGTTGCAAAAAAGCAAAAGCAAAATTCAAAAATCGATTTCCAACATTTTGATCGCAATCGACTAAGCTTTCCAGAAATATAAACATCACACAAATCGCTCTTACCGTAGAGGCCCCATTTTGAATTTTACAAAAAAGTGACATTTCAAGATGGCGGCTAATGTTTCACTTCCGGTCCGGATTTTTTCTGCTTCGTTTTTTTGTCTTCCAATTTAATTAGGATTGACATAAATTTTGTTGCGATACATCAATTACAGCACAAGTAGGTCAACCGGGAGTTTAAACCCGTTTTACGCTGAAACCGGAAATGAAGCAAAAATTCTGACTCTGCCAATGTTTTCATATTCGTGACACTTGAAGGCACCCAAATTTTCAGATCAATCGGTCTTAAAATAGCAAAGTTGCAAAAATGTGCAAAATACGGCAAAAAAATGTGTGCTATGAAATTTCGAATTTCGAATTTTTTTAATTGCTATTTTGTTGGAAATTGTTTCAAGTTTTCAAAAATGCAAACCCGACGAAAATCGGTCCAAAAATGCGAGTTCTAGAGCCACTGACCGACTTTTTAGACATGTTGCAATGCAGCACTTCCGGTTTTGCAAAAATGTTCCAATTTATATTTAATAGAAATTTCGCCACAACAGAAGGTGTAGAGAAGATGTGAAATTGCTGCAACTATTGCAGTCTAGGCTGTGTGCCCTGTGTAAATTTCGAAAAAAAAAAAAAAAAAAAAAAAAAAAAAAAAAAAAACAAACCGAAAACAAACTGGGACTTTGCGGTAGCAAAGTCCCACAACTAGAGCCACTTGTGGCACAGAGTGGGACTTTGCTAACGTCGCAAATTGCAACAAACAGACAGAAACATCTGATTTTCTGGGATAAACTGGCCAAATCAATAAGGTATCTGTGTGCAAGGTAATTTTAAAAAAAAAACGTATTTCCTACAAACGTAATACGCTGACCCATATATAAGGAAAACTGAAAATTTACCCGGATGTGCCACGCCCATCTAATTCTTTTCAGCGTGAATCTAATCACATTCAAAATGTATATTCACAGTACAAATCTGAAGTTTGTACATCCAATAGATCACGAGATATACACACATACATTTCAAAAAAACGTAAATACGGCAAAATGTACTTTTATTTTCAAAAATCAAAAATTTCAATTTTCATTTTAAAATCTTTTGTTATACATCTTTGGAAAGAGGACAAAAGCACCTTAAGAATCTAAAAAAAATTAACACTCTAAATTAATTAGGTCACGCTCTAGAGCAGTCCAAAGTTACGAATTTTGCTGTTTTCGGGCAGCTATAAAACCGGAAGTTGAGGTCGGAGGTCAAAGGTCAAAGTATTAACTGATAGCCAAGGTCAGTGACCTTTGACCTACCAAAGGTCAAAGTCACCAAAGGTCAAGGTCACGAGAAATAAGCCTCCAAACTTTGAAAAAATTCAACCGGATGTTGCAAAAATGCAAAAGCAAAATTCAAAAATCGGCTCCCACAGTTTTTTTCGTAATCGACTGAAGCTACAAGAAATGTAAACATCACGGAAATTAGACATAACCCTGAGGCCCCATTTTGAGTTTTACAAAAAAGTAACATTTCAAGATGGCGGCCAAAGTTTCACTTCCGGTTCGGATTTTTTCTTCTTCGTTTTTTTGTCTTCTAATTTAATTAAGATTGACATAAATTTTGTTGCGCTACATCAATTACAGCACAAGTAGGTCAACCGGAAGTTTAAACCCTTTTTACGTTGAAACCGGAAATAAAGCAAAAATTTTGACTCTGCCAATGTTTTTAAATTCATGACACTTGAAGGCACCCAAATTTTCAGATCAATCGGTCTTAAAATAGCAAAGTTGCAAAAAAGTGCAAAATACGGCAAAAAAATGTGTGCTACGAATTTTCGAATTTCGAATTTTTTCAACTGCTATCTTGTTTGAAACTAGTTCAAGTTTTTAAAAATGCAAACCCGAAGAAAATCGATCAAAAATTGCGACATCTAGAGCCATTTTCCTACTTTTTTGGTTAGTTGCAACGCAGCACTTCTGGTTTTGCAAAAAAGTTCCATTTTATATTTATGCAACACGTTGCCACTATAGAAGGTCTAGAGAAGTTGTGAAAAAATTGCAACTATTGTAGCCTAGGCACAGTGAGGTGTGTAAATTTCGAAAAAAAAAAAAAACTAGAGCCACTTGTGGCACAGAGTGGGACTTTGCAAACGTCGCAAAATTGCAACAGACGGGCCGAAACATCTGATTTTCTGGGAGCATATGGCCAAAGCAACGAGGTATCTGTGTGCAAAGAATTTTTTGGAAAAACGTCATTTCCTACTTACATAATTCGCTGACCTATATAAATGCTAAATTGAAAGTTTACCAGGATGTGCCACGCCCATCTCATTTTTTTTGCGTAAATCTAATAACATTCAAAATATATATTCACGGTACCAATTTGAAGCTTGTACATCTAATAGATCACGAGATATGCACAAATACATTTCAAAAAAGCAAAATGTACTTTAATTTTAAAAGTGCAAAAATTAAATTTTAATTTTAAAAACTTTTCTTATACATTGCTGGAAAGTGGACAAAAAGCGCCCTAAGAATCTGAAATAAAAAAACTCTAAATTAATTAGGTCACGCTCTAAAGCAGTCCAAAGTTGTGAATTTTGCTGTTTTCAGGCAGCTATAAAACCGGAAGTGGACGTCGGAGGTCAAATATCAAAATATTAAATGATAGACACGGTCAATGACCTTTGACCTACTAAAGGTCAAGGCCACCAAGTGTCAAGGTCACGAGAAATAAGCTTCCAAAATTAGAAAAAAATCAACCGGTTTGCTATTGTCGAAAACTTGCAACAAACAGGCCGAATTATCTGATTTTCTATAATGAATTGGCCAAAGCAATGAGGTGTCTGTGTGCAAAGTACTTTTTTTAAAAAACGCTATTTCCTACAGACGTAATTCGCTGACTCATGAAAAGGGTAAATTCGAAATTTAGCCGGATGTGCCACGCCCATCTCATTTTTTTTAGCGTGAATCTAATCACATTCAAAATGAATCTTCACGGTACAAATTTGAAGTTTGTACATCAAATAGATCACGAGATATACATACATACATTTCAAGCAAACGTAAATACGGCAAAATATACTTAAATTTTCAAAAATCAAAAACTTCAATTTTCATTTTACAAACTTTTGTTATATATCGTTGGAAAGAGGACAAAAAGCACTTTAAGAATCTGAAAATATCAATTCTCTAAATTAATTAGGTCACGCTCTAGAGCAGTCCAAAGTTGCGAATTTTGCTGTTTTTGGGCAGTTATAAAACCGGAAGTACTCGTCGGAGGTCAAAGGTCAAAGTAGCAACTGATAGCCAAGGTCAAAGACCTTTGACCTACTAAAGGTCACGGTCATCAAAGGTCAAGGTCACGGTCATCAAAGGTCAAGGTCACGAGAAATAAGCCCCCAAACTTCGAAAAAATTCAACCGGATGTTGCAAAAATGCAAAAGCAAAATTCAAAAATCGGCTTCCCATAAGTTTTTCGCAATCGAATGAACTTTCCAAAAATGCAAATATCACGCAAATCGCTTTTACCGTAGAGGCCCCATTTTGAGTTTTACAAAAAAGTGACATTTCAAGATGGTGGCCAAAGTTTTACTTCCGGTCCGAATTTTTTCTTCTTCGTTTTTTTGTCTTCTAATTCAATTAAGATTGACATAAATTTTGTTGCGATACATCAGTTACAGCACAAGTAGGTCAACCGGAAGTTTAAACCCTTTTTCCGCTGAAACCGGAAATGAAGCAAAAATTTTGACTATGCCAATGTTTTTATATTCATGACACTTGAAGGCACCCAAATTTTTAGATCAATCGGTCTTAAAATAGCAAAGTTGCAAAAAAAGTGCAAAATACGGCAAAAAAATGTGTGCTATGAATTTTCGAAATTCGAAACTTTTTAACTGCTATCTTGTTGGAAATTGTTTCAAGTTTTTAAAAATGCAAACCCGAAGAAAATCGATCAAAAATTGCGACTTCTAGAGCCACTGACCGACTTTTTACACATGTTGCAATGCAGCACTTCCGGTTTTGCAAAAATGTACCAATTTATATTCATTAGAAACGTAGCCACTACAGAAGGTCTCGAGAAGTTGTGAAAATGCTGCAACTATTGCAGCCAGGGCTGTGTGAGGTGTGTAAATTCGAAAAAAAAAAACTAGATATAACTGCTTTAACTTTTCCCTTCTGTTTTTCTAAGTAAAAAAATTCAACCGGAAATTGCGAAAAAGCAAAAGCGATATTCAAAATTCGGCTCCCACAGTTTTTTTCGCAATCGAATGAAATTCACATTTACATCAAATTTATGCAAATTCATATTCACCCCGAGGCCCCATTTTTGATTTTACAAAAGTGTGAAATTTCAATATGGCGGCCAAAGTTTCACTTCCGGTCTAAATCTTATTTTAAAATCGGCTGTAGAATTTTACTTTATATCGATGACCAAAATTTCGTTGACCTACATTACTTACAGCGGAATTTGTCCCTGTTTTTCGAACCGGAAGTTCAAGTACATTTCATGTGAAAACCGGAAGTGACGCAAAAATTTTGATTGTTTCAATTTGTTTACTTTACTGACTTTTATGTGCAAAATGAATTTCATATTGATCGGACAATTAATAAAAAAGTTGATTTTTTTTGTCAAAAATTTTAAATTTCGATTGCAAAAAGTGTGCAAAAAAGTTTCAATTTTCGACATTTTTAAACTGCTATCTTGTGGGATTTATACAGCAGATTCTAAAACTGAAAACCCGAGGAAAATCGGACCAAAAATGCGACCTCTAGAGCCATTGACCTGTTTTTTTACTATTTTCGGCTGTAGCACTTCCGGTTGTGCAAAAATGTTCCAATTTATATTCATTAGGAAGGGTCCCAAAATCTAAGGTCCAGGAATGTTAAATGGTTGCTGCAACTATAGCAGTCTAGGCATAGGAAGGTGTGTAAAAATCGAAAAAAAAAAAAAAAAAAAAAAGAATAGACATTTCGAAAACAAACTGGGACTTTGCGGAAGCAAAGTCCCACAACTAGAACCGTTAGACGGTACCAAGGCAGTGCGCGTCCCTTCTATTGCATGGGTGAAACGTTGCATTTATAATATCCAATTCCATAATAATAACTAGACCTGTTTGTAACAATTGTGCAGCTTCCGAGATATTTAGAATGCGTTATATCTCCTGGCTGTCATTTAAAATAGAACGTAATCACGCCTACTCAGTATAATGACTTGTTTTGATTGGTTGCGATACTTAAACTGGAAATGTCAAAATTTGTCTTGACCAAACGATAAGAAATTAACACAATTTGACTTTTTGCCCTGTTGCATTATCTTCTTAACTCTTCTTGTAACATTTATATCTGTTTAATTAGTGTGTAAAACAAAACGTCGAAAAAACAAATTTGTGGTCATAAAGGGACATAACACCTTATTTGAGAATACAAATTGATCTCGGATTAAATTAACTTTCCAGATCGTTGATACTTTTAATTTGTTTATTTATTTATTTATCAATCTTAATTTAGGTGTAGTAGGAACATTAGATCCTGCGATTTGTGGCAAGTTGCCATGGTATAACATAGAGCCATCAAATTAACAGCGCGGCTTTACATCTTTAAGAGAGTATTTTATAGAGTTGCGTCCCTTATACCACTAGTCCTCTCAACTGTACATTATTTTTGCTTAAGAGAATATCATTTAAAATTCTAAAGGTTGTCATTTCCTTCCAAATATTCCATATCATACATCGCCCACAACGAGAAATGAACAATCATTCCTTTTATTTAAGATATATAATATCTTTGAATCATTTTAACTGGATTAATTTTTAATCGTAAAAAAATCAAAATCAAAATAACAATTCAAAAATCGGTTTCCATATATATTTCGGCAATAGATTCTATATACATGTACATCAAAATAACACAAATTGAATTATCTTCCGAGACCCTATTTCGATTTAAAGAGTTAGTATAGAAGAAATTACAAAATTTGCAAATTTAAAACGTGCAATTTTGATAAAAAATCAAGTGTTATACACCATTGGAAAGAATAACTAGACCTGTTTGTAACAGTTCTGCAGCTTTCGGGCTATTTAGAATTTGTTGGTCTCCTGGCTGTCATTTAAGGATGTAGATTGATTTTGCGATTATTGGGAGAGATGATTTATTCATGATTTAACACGTGACATTTGAGCTTGTTAATAGACTGGCAATCATTAAGGTTTGTGATGTAAAAATATCTGGGCTTAACCACGCCCACAAAGTCCATTGACTTGTCTTGGAAACTTCAACTGGAAATGTCAAAATTTGTGAATTGACCGTTTTATAGGAAAAATTCGCAAATTTTAAATGCCGATAAACCGAAAGTTTACATTTTGCTATAAAGCTTAATATGTCATTGGATAGAACGTATCACATATGTACAGGTATAAAGATCGCCAAAGGTCAACGTCACAATATACACCTTCGAAGTTTTTATAATTTTTAATCGTAATTAAATCAAAATCAAATTAAAAATTCAAAAATCAGTTTCCATATAAATTTCGGCAATCGGTTATAGATTCTATATACATGTCCATCAAAATAACACATATTGACTGACCCTATTTCGATTGAAAGAAAAATACACACAGTGATGTAAAATATCTGGGTTTAACCACGCCCACAAAGTCTAATGACTTGTTTTGATTGGCTGGGGATACTTTAACTGGAAATGTCAAAATCTGTGTCTTGACCAAAAGATAAGAAATTAACACAATCAGATTTTATGACCTGTTGCATTTATATCTGTTTAATTAGAGTGTAATTTTATTCTTAAACTTTTCGCAATTTTTATTTATACATAATGATTTATATATTGCTTGAAAGCTGGGAATTTGCACATTATAAATCTGTTCGAATTTTGTTTTTAAGTTAAATAGAACTAAATATAAAAAAATATGAATGTTAAAATCGCTTATTTTCTACTAGGCGTATTTTCATCAGTTTTCGGTCTATAGCTAAAATAAAGATATTGTTAGAAAGCTGATAAAAATCACACCCAATAATGTCAATTAGAATGTTGCCAAGAGTCTTGTTCATGAGATATAACCATCTAAAGATACGAGAAATATGCAAATTACCAATTTTTGGATCCCTATTAATCCATATGTTCTGTACTAAAATTAGAAATCAAGGTATCATATGAACCTTTAGCCAATGAAGATGATTGTGCAGAAAAATAAAGGATGCATATTAGTAAGTTAGTCCTCTTCGACGAATAGGGCTGCTACAGACGTTCTCCATCTCACTCTATTATGAGCTGTTCTTTTTGCTTCATTCCAGGTCTTGCCAATCCTTCCTAGCTCTTTCAGTCTTATTCTTTTCAAGCTATGTAAAGGTCGTCCTTGTCTTCTATGCCCTTGGGGATTCCAGTCCAGTGCCTCTCTGATGATGTTGTTTTGAGATCAAAAGGATGCACATGGTAGAGTTCAAAAGTTATGAACTTTCAGACGGAAGTCAGTTTTGAAAAACTTTGGCAGGACCTGGTCCAAAGACAAATTTGAAATCGAAAAATATGCCACAAGAGGACCTAGAAAATTATCCAAATTATATTTTAAAACAAGTCTGAAAAAATAGGATTAAAAATGGCGGACGAGTAGTATTTTTCCAATAATTTGCATATTTCAAGATGGCGATCAAACGGTTAGGAATTTACATATATGGCATACATACAAAATGAAGATATTGATGGTACTAATTCTCTGGAATAAAAAAATTGCAAGTTTGTGCAAAAATTTAATCCGAAAATTCCGATTTCTGTGATTTTCTTCATTTTTTGGTCATTTTCGGACGTTTCCGGCTAATTTTGGAAAATGTTTTATCGGAATCTTTAATGATAATTTTTTGTCTACTCATCTACCAATTTTTGTGAAAAAATAAGACGTAAATTTAAAAAAACACGTGCTTTTTCATAAATCACGCACAATTAATATAGAACTAAGAACAAAATTTTCAAATATTAAAAAGCGCAATTTTGATCAAAATATAAAGTGTTATACACCATTGGAAAGAATAAATTACGCGTAATAAGGACATAAAAGAAATTTTGACGTATGTAAATTAGGTCACGTGACAGAGCTCTTCGAAGTTAAAAAGTGCAATTTTCAAATGGCTGTAAAACCGGAATTTGACATTGCACACCACAAATGAAGACATCAATGGATAGATCTCGACAAAGGCAACAACTTTTGTGCAGGTCACATGGTCACCAAAGGTCAAGGTCACGGTATATGAACGTTGGAAAATTAGGCACTGAGTGAAAAAAAAGAATCGGAAATGAAAGGTAAGCTAAATCGAAATTCAAAATTCGGCTTCCTAAGAATTTTTAGCAATCGATTGAAGATTACATAGACATCAAAATTACAATTGTCCGATTAACCCCTAAGACCCAATTTTTCACTTTACAAAAGTAAGTGGTTTAATGATGGCGACTGACCTGTTACTTCCGGTTCAATTTTTGTTAATTATAAAATCATTAAAGGTTAATAGTAACTAATTGCAAAAAAAAAAATTCAAATATCTTTAGAATTCCGGAAGTGAAAATTCGAAGTTTAGCGACGTATGACGCCGAAACCGGAAGTGATGTCGACATTTTGAAAACAGATTTTTCTTGACAAGAAAAATGTTTATCTAACTGCAAATTTTGATTTCGATCTAATCAAAATTGCAGAAGTTAGAAAAAGTGTTAAATTTTAAAATTCAAAAGTCAGCAACAAAAGTAAAAATTTCAAAATTTTTAAACTGCTATTCTGTAAATCTAAGTTATAAGTAGTAAATAAAAAAAGTCCGAACCAGATTAGATAAAAAAACGAGCCGTGAGTTAGTAAACAAAAATAAAATTTGTGACGTTCTACGTCATTTCCGGTAAAACAAAAATGCGTCATTTTACATTTAAACAACAACGAGCACTAGATTACGTCACAATATCACGCCAGATTGTGTAAGACATTTGCAGTTATGGCTGGGGAGCGTGACCAGAAAAAGACAAAAAAAAAAAAAAATAGTCATTTCGAAAACAAAGCAGTGCGTTCGAAGAACGCACTGCAAAAAAAAAAAAAAAAAAAAAAAGAATTGACAAACCGAAAACAAACTGGGACTTTGCGGTAGCAAAGTCCCACAAAAAAAAAAAAAAAAAACTAGAGCCACACGTGGCACAGAGTGGGACTTTGCTAACGTCGCAAATTGCAACAAACAGACAGAAACATCTGATTTTCTGGGATAAACTGGCCAAAGCAATAAGGTATCTGTGTGCAAGGTAATTTTTAAAAAAAACTTATTTCCTACAAACGTAATACGCTGACCCATATATATGGAAAACTGGAAATTTACCCGGATGTGCCACGCCCATCTAATTCTTTTCAGCGTGAATCTAATCACATTCAAAATGTATATTCACAGTACAAATTTGAAGTTTGTCCATCCAATAGATCACGAGATATACACACATACATTTAAAAAAACGTAAATACGGCAAAATGTACTTTTATTTTCAAAAATCAAAAATTTCAATTTTCATTTTAAAAACTTTTTTTATACATCGCTAGAAAGAGGACAAAAAGCACCTTAAGAATCTAAAAAAATTAACCCTTTAAATTAATTAGGTCACACTCTAGAGCAGTCCAAAGTTGCGAATTTTGCTGTTTTCAGACAGCTATAAAACCGGAAGTTGATGTCTGAGGTCAAAGGTCAAAGTGTCAACTAATAGCCAAGGTCAATGACCTTTGACCTACTAAAGGTCAAAGTCACCAAAGGTCAAGGTCACGAGAAATAAGCCCCCAAACTTCGAAAAAATTCAACCGGATGTTGCAAAAATGCAAAAGCAAAATTCAAAAATCGGCTCCCACAGTTTTTTTCGTAATCGACTAAAGCTACAAGAAATGTAAACATCGCGGAAATTAGACATTACCCTGAGGCCCCATTTTGAGTTTTACAAAAAAGTGACATTTCAAGATGGCGGCCAAAGTTTCACTTCCGGTCCGGATTTTTTCTTCTTCATTTTTTTGTCTTCTAATTTAATTAAGATTGACATAAATTTTGTTGCGATACATCAATTACAGCACAAGTAGGTCAACCGGAAGTTTTAACCCTTTTTACGTTGAAACCGGAAATGAAGCAAAAATTTTGACTCTGCCAATGTTTTTAAATTCATGACACTTGAAGGCACCCAAATTTTCAGATCAATCGGTCTTAAAATAGCAAAGTTGCAAAAATGTGCAAAATACGGCAAAAAAATGTGTGCTACGAATTTTCGAATTTCGAAATTTTTCAACTGCTATCTTGTTGGAAATTATTTCAAGTTTCTAAAAATGCAAACCCGAAGAAAATCGATCAATAATTGCGACTTCTAGAGCCACTGACCGACTTTTTAGGCATGTTGCAACGCAGCACTTATGGTTTTGCAAAAATGTTCCAATTTATATTTAATAGAAACGTCGCCACAACAGAAGGTTTAGAGAAGTTGTGAAATTGCTGCAACTATTGCAGCCTTGGCTGTGTGAGGTGTGTAAATTTCGAAAAAAAAAAAAAAAAAAAAAAAAAAAAACTAGAGCCACACGTGGCACAGAGTGGGACTTTGCTAACGTCGCAAATTGCAACAAACAGACAGAAACATCTGATTTTCTGGGATAAACTGGCCAAAGCAATAAGGTATCTGTGTGCAAGGTAATTTTTAAAAAAAACTTATTTCCTACAAACGTAATACGCTGACCCATATATATGGAAAACTGGAAATTTACCCGGATGTGCCACGCCCATCTAATTCTTTTCAGCGTGAATCTAATCACATTCAAAATGTATATTCACAGTACAAATTTGAAGTTTGTCCATCCAATAGATCACGAGATATACACACATACATTTAAAAAAAACGTAAATACGGCAAAATGTACTTTTATTTTCAAAAATCAAAAATTTCAATTTTCATTTTAAAAACTTTTTTTATACATCGCTAGAAAGAGGACAAAAAGCACCTTAAGAATCTAAAAAAATTAACCCTCTAAATTAATTAGGTCACACTCTAGAGCAGTCCAAAGTTGCGAATTTGGCTATTTTCAGACAGCTATAAAACCGGAAGTTGATGTCTGAGGTCAAAGGTCAAAGTATCAACTAATAGCCAAGGTCAATGACCTTTGACCTACTAAAGGTCAAAGTCACCAAAGGTCAAGGTCACGAGAAATAAGCCCCCAAACTTCGAAAAAATTCAACCGGATGTTGCAAAAATGCAAAAGCAAAATTCAAAAATCGGCTCCCACAGTTTTTTTCGTAATCGACTAAAGCTACAAGAAATGTAAACATCGCGGAAATTAGACATTACCCTGAGGCCCCATTTTGAGTTTTACAAAAAAGTGACATTTCAAGATGGCGGCCAAAGTTTCACTTCCGGTCCGGATTTTTTCTTCTTCATTTTTTTGTCTTCTAATTTAATTAAGATTGACATAAATTTTGTTGCGATACATCAATTACAGCACAAGTAGGTCAACCGGAAGTTTAAACCCTTTTTACGTTGAAACCGGAAATGAAGCAAAAATTTTGACTCTGCCAATGTTTTTAAATTCATGACACTTGAAGGCACCCAAATTTTCAGATCAATCGGTCTTAAAATAGCAAAGTTGCAAAAATGTGCAAAATACGGCAAAAAAATGTGTGCTACGAATTTTCGAATTTCGAAATTTTTCAACTGCTATCTTGTTGGAAATTATTTCAAGTTTCTAAAAATGCAAACCCGAAGAAAATCGATCAATAATTGCGACTTCTAGAGCCACTGACCGACTTTTTAGGCATGTTGCAACGCAGCACTTATGGTTTTGCAAAAATGTTCCAATTTATATTTAATAGAAACGTCGCCACAACAGAAGGTTTAGAGAAGTTGTGAAATTGCTGCAACTATTGCAGCCTAGGCTGTGTGAGGTGTGTAAATTTCGAAAAAAAAAAAAAAAAAAAAAAAAAAAAAACTAGAGCCACTTGTGGCACAGAGTGGGACTTTGCTAACGTCGCAAATTGCAACAAACAGACAGAAACATCTGATTTTCTGGTATAAACTGGCCAAAGCAATAAGGTATCTGTGTGCAAGGTAATTTTTAAAAAAAACTTATGTCCTACAAACGTAATACGCTGACCCATATATATGGAAAACTGAAAATTTACCCGGATGTGCCACGCCCATCTAATTCTTTTCAGCGTGAATCTAATCACATTCAAAATGAATATTCACAGTACAAATTTGAAGTTTGTACATCTAATAGATCACGAGATATACACACATGCATTTCAAAAAAACGTAAATACGGCAAAATGTACTTTTATTTTCAAAAATCAAAAATTTCAATTTTCATTTTGTCCAAAGTTGCGAATTTTGCTGTTTTCGGGCAGCTATAAAACCGGAAGTTGACGTCAGAGGTCAAAGGTCAAAGTATCAACTGATAGCCAAGGTCAATGACCTTTGACCTACCAAAGGTCAAAGTCACCAAAGGTCAAGGTCACGAGAAATAAGCCTCCAAACTTTGAAAAAATTCAACCGGATGTTGCAAAAATGCAAAAGCAAAATTCAAAAATCGGCTCCCACAGTTTTTTTCGTAATCGACTGAAGCTACAAGAAATGTAAACATCACGGAAATTAGACATAACCCTGAGGCCCCATTTTGAGTTTTACTAAAAAGTAACATTTCAAGATGGCGGCCAAAGTTTCACTTCCGGTTCGGATTTTTTCTTCTTCGTTTTTTTCTTTTCTAATTTAATTAAGATTGACATAAATTTTGTTGCGATACATCAATTACAGCACAAGTAGGTCAACCGGAAGTTTAAACCCGTTTTACGTTGAAACCGGAAATGAAGCAAAAATTTTGACTCTGCCAATGTTTTTAGATTCATGGCACTTGAAGGCACCCAAATTTTCAGATCAATCGGTCTTAAAATAGCAAAGTTGCAAAAAAGTGCAAAATACGGCAAAAAAATGTGTGCTATGAATTTTCGAATTTCGAATTTTTTCAACTGCTATCTTGTTGGAAACTAGTTCAAGTTTTTAAAAATGCAAACCCGAAGAAAATCGATCAAAAATTGCGACATCTAGAGCCATTTTGCTACTTTTTAGGTTTTTTGCAATGTGCAAATATCAGCTGTGCAAAAATGTTCCAATTTATATTCATTAGAAACGTTGCCACTACAGAAGGTCTGGAGAAGTTGTGAAATTGCTGCAACTGCTGCAGCCTAGGCTGTGTGAGGTGTGTAAATTTCGAAAAAAAAAAAAAACTAGAGCCACACGTGGCACAGAGTGGGACTTTGCTAACGTCGCAAATTGCAACAAACAGACAGAAACATCTGATTTTCTGGGATAAACTGGCCAAAGCAATAAGGTATCTGTGTGCAAGGTAATTTTTAAAAAAACTTATTTCCTACAAACGTAATACGCTGACCCATATATATGGAAAACTGAAAATTTACCCGGATGTGCCACGCCCATCTAATTCTTTTCAGCGTGAATCTAATCACATTCAAAATGTATATTCACAGTACAAATTTGAAGTTTGTCCATCCAATAGATCACGAGATATACACACATACATTTAAAAAAAACGTAAATACGGCAAAATGTACTTTAATTTTCAAAAATCAAAAATTTCAATTTTAATTTTAAAAACTTTTTTTATACATCGCTAGAAAGAGGACAAAAAGCACCTTAAGAATCTGAAAAAATTAACCCTCTAAATTAATTAGGTCACACTCTAGAGCAGTCCAAAGTTGCGAATTTTGCTGTTTTCAGGCAGCTGTAAAACCGGAAGTTGATGTCTGAGGTCAAAGGTCAAAGTGTCAATTAATAGCCAAGGTCAATTACCTTTGACCTACTAAAGGTCAAAGTCACCAAAGGTCAAGGTCACGAGAAATAAGCCCCCAAACTTCGAAAAAATTCAACCGGATGTTGCAAAATTGCAAAAGCGAAATTCAAAAATCGGCTCCCACAGTTTTTTTCGTAATCGACTAAAGCTACAAGAAATGTAAACATCGCGGAAATTAGACATTACCCTGAGGCCCCATTTTGAGTTTTACAAAAAAGTGACATTTCAAGATGGCGGCCAAAGTTTCACTTCCGGTCCGGATTTTTTCTTCTTCATTTTTTTGTCTTCTAATTTAATTAAGATTGACATAAATTTTGTTGCGATACATCAATTACAGCACAAGTAGGTCAACCGGAAGTTTAAACCCTTTTTACGTTGAAACCGGAAATGAAGCAAAAATTTTGACTCTGCCAATGTTTTTAAATTCATGACACTTGAAGGCACACAAATTTTCAGATCAATCGGTCTTAAAATAGAAAAGTTGCAAAAATGTGCAAAATACGGCAAAAAAATGTGTGCTACGAATTTTCGAATTTCGAAATTTTTCAACTGCTATCTTGTTGGAAATTATTTCAAGTTTCTAAAAATGCAAACCCGAAGAAAATCGATCAATAATTGCGACTTCTAGAGCCACTGACCGACTTTTTAGGCATGTTGCAACGCAGCACTTATGGTTTTGCAAAAATGTTCCAATTTATATTTAATAGAAACGTCGCCACAACAGAAGGTTTAGAGAAGTTGTGAAATTGCTGCAACTATTGCAGCCTAGGCTGTGTGAGGTGTGTAAATTTCGAAAAAAAAAAAAAAAAAAAAAAAAAAAAAAAAAACAAACCGAAAACAAACTGGGACTTTGCGGTAGCAAAGTCCCACAAAAAAAAAAAAAAAAAAAAGACATTTCGAAAACAAACTGGGACTTTGCGGTAGCAAAGTCCCACAAAAAAAGACAAACCGAAAACAAACTGGGACTTTGCGGTAGCAAAGTCCCACAACTAGAGCCACACGTGGCACAGAGTGGGACTTTGCTAACGTCGCAAATTGCAACAAACAGACAGAAACATCTGATTTTCTGGGATAAACTGGCCAAAGCAATAAGGTATCTGTGTGCAAGGTAATTTTTAAAAAAAACTTATTTCCTACAAACGTAATACGCTGACCCATATATATGGAAAACTGAAAATTTACCCGGATGTGCCACGCCCATCTAATTCTTTTCAGCGTGAATCTAATCACATTCAAAATGTATATTCAAAGTACAAATTTGAAGTTTGTCCATCCAATAGATCACGAGATATACACACATACATTTAAAAAAAACGTAAATACGGCAAAATGTACTTTTATTTTCAAAAATCAAAAATTACAATTTTCATTTTAAAAACTTTTTTTATACATCGCTAGAAAGAGGACAAAAAGCACCTTAAGAATCTAAAAAATTAACTCTCTAAATTAATTAGGTCACACTCTAGAGCAGTCCAAAGTTGCGAATTTGGCTGTTTTCAGACAGCTATAAAACCGGAAGTTGATGTCTGAGGTCAAAGGTCAAAGTGTCAACTAATAGCCAAGGTCAATGACCTTTGTCCTACTAAAGGTCAAAGTCACCAAAGGTCAAGGTCACGAGAAATAAGCCCCCAAACTTCGAAAAAATTCAACCGGATGTTGCAAAAATGCAAATGCAAAATTCAAAAATCGGCTCCCACAGTTTTTTTCGTAATCGACTAAAGCTACAAGAAATGTAAACATCGCGGAAATTAGACATTACCCTGAGGCCCCATTTTGAGTTTTACAAAAAAGTGACATTTCAAGATGGCGGCCAAAGTTTCACTTCCGGTCCGGATTTTTTCTTCTTCATTTTTTTGTCTTCTAATTTAATTAAGATTGACATAAATTTTGTTGCGATACATCAATTACAGCACAAGTAGGTCAACCGGAAGTTTAAACCCTTTTTACGTTGAAACCGGAAATGAAGCAAAAATTTTGACTCTGCCAATGTTTTTAAATTCATGACAATTGAAGGCACCCAAATTTTCAGATCAATCGGTCTTAAAATAGCAAAGTTGCAAAAATGTGCAAAATACGGCAAAAAAATGTGTGCTACGAATTTTCGAATTTCGAAATTTTTCAACTGCTATCTTGTTGGAAATTATTTCAAGTTTCTAAAAATGCAAACCCGAAGAAAATCGATCAATAATTGCGACTTCTAGAGCCACTGACCCACTTTTTAGGCATGTTGCAACGCAGCACTTATGGTTTTGCAAAAATGTTCCAATTTATATTTAATAGAAACGTCGCCACAACAGAAGGTATAGAGAAGTTGTGAAATTGCTGCAACTATTGCAGCCTAGGCTGTGTGAGGTGTGTAAATTTCGAAAAAAAAAAAAAAAAAAAAAAAAAAAGACAAACCGAAAACAAACTGGGACTTTGCGGTAGCAAAGTCCCACAAAAAAAAAGAATTGACAAACCGAAAACAAACTAGAACCGTTAGACGGTACCAAGGCAGTGCGCGTCCCTTCTATTGCATGGGTGAAACGTTGCATTTATAATATCCAATTCCATAATAATAACTAGACCTGTTTGTAACAATTGTGCAGCTTCCGAGATATTTAGAATGTGTTATATCTCCTGGCTGTCATTTAAAATAGAACGTAATCACGCCTACTCAGTATAATGACTTGTTTTGATTGGTTGCGATACTTAAACTGGAAATGTCAAAATTTGTCTTGCCCTAACGATAAGAAATTAACACAATTTGACTTTTTGCCCTGTTGCATTATCTTCTTAACTCTTCTTGTAACATTTATATCTGTTTTATTAGTGTGTAAAACAAAACGTCGAAAAAACAAATTTGTGGTCATAAAGGGACATAACACCTTATTTGAGAATACAAATTGATCTCGGATTAAATTAACTTTCCAGATCGTTGATACTTTTAATTTGTTTATTTATTTATTTATCAATCTTAATTTAGGTGTAGTAGGAACATTTTAGATCCTGCAATTTGTGGCAAGTTGCCATGGTATAACATAGAGCCATCAAATTAACAGCGCGGCTTTACATCTTTAAGAGAGTATTTTATAGAGTTCCGTCCCTTATACCACTAGTCCTCTCAATTGTACATTATTTTTGCTTAAGAGAATATCATTTAAAATTCTAAAGGTTGTCATTTCCTTCCAAATATTCCATATCATACATCGCCCACAACGAGAAATGAACAATCATTCCTTTTATTTAAGATATATAATATCTTTGAATCATTTTAACTGGATTAATTTTTAATCGTAAAAAAATCAAAATCAAAATAACAATTCAAAAATCGGTTTCCATATATATTTCGGCAATAGATTCTATATACATGTACATCAAAATAACACAAATTGAATTATCTTCCGAGACCCTATTTCGATTTAAAGAGTTAGTATAGAAGAAATTACAAAATTTGCAAATTTAAAACGTGCAATTTTGATCAAAAATCAAGTGTTATACACCATTGGAACTAGACTAGACATTCAACTAGACCTATTTGTAACAGTTCTGCAGCTTTCGGGCTATTTAGAATTTGTTGGTCTCCTGGCTGTCATTTAAGGATGTAGATTGATTTTGCGATTATTGGGAGAGATGATTTATTCATGATTTAACATGTGACATTTGAACTTGTTAATAGACTGGCAATCATTAAGGTTTGTGATGTAAAAATATCTGGGCTTAACCACGCCCACAAAGTCCATTGACTTGTTTTGGAAACTTCAACTGGAAATGTCAAAATTTGTGAATTGACCGTTTTATAGGAAAAATTCGCAATTTTTAAATGCCGATAAACCGAAAGTTTACATTTTGCTATAAAGCTTAATATGTCATTGGATAGAACGTATCACATATGTACAGGTATAAAGATCGCCAAAGGTCAACGTCACAATATACACCTTCGAAGTTTTTATAATTTTTAATCGTAATTAAATCAAAATCAAATTAAAAATTCAAAAATCAGTTTCCATATAAATTTCGGCAATCGGTTATAGATTCTATATACATGTCCATCAAAATAACACATATTGACTGATCCTCCGAGACCCTACTTCGATTGAAAGAAAAATACACACAGTGATGTAAAATATCTGGGTTTAACCACGCCCACAAAGTCTAATGACTTGTTTTGATTGGTTGGGGATACTTTAACTGGAAATGTCAAAATTTGTGTCTTGACCAAAAGATAAGAAATTAACACAATCAGATTTTATGGCCTGTTGCATTTATATCTGTTTAATTAGAGTGTAATTTTATTCTTAAACTTTTCGCAATTTTTATTTATACATAATGATTTATATATTGCTTGAAAGCTGGGAATTTGCACATTATAAATCTGTTCGAATTTTGTTTTTAAGTTAAATAGAACTAAATATAAAAAAAATATGAATGTTAAAATCGCTTATTTTCTACTAGGCGTATTTTCATCAGTTTTCGGTCTATAGCTAAAATAAAGATATTGTTAGAAAGCTGATAAAAATCACACTCAATAATGTCAATAAGAATGTTGCCAAGAGTCTTGTTCATGAGATATAACCATCTGAAGATACGAGAAATATGCAAATTACCAATTTTTGGATCCCTATTAATCCATATGTTCTGTACTAAAATTAGAAATCAAGGTATCATATGAACCTTTAGCCAATGAAGATGATTGTGCAGAAAAATAAAGGATGCATATTAGTAAGTTAGTCCTCTTCGTTCCTTGCGGAGAATAGGGCTGCTACAGACGTTCTCCATCTCACTCTATTATGAGCTGTTCTTTTTGCTTCATTCCAGGTCTTGCCAATCCTTCCTAGCTCTTTCAGTCTTATTCTTTTCAAGCTATGTAAAGGTCGTCCTTGTCTTCTATGCCCTTGGGGATTCCAGTCCAGTGCCTCTCTGATGATGTTGTTTTGAGATCAAAAGGATGCATATGGTAGAGTTCAAAAGTTATGAACTTTCAGACGGAAGTCAGTTTTGAAAAACTTTGGCAGGACCTGGTCCAAAGACAAATTTGAAATCGAAAAATATGCCACTAGAGGACCTAGATAATTATCCAAATTATATTTTAAAACAAGTCTGAAAAAATAGGATTAAAAATGGCGGACGAGTAGTATTTTTCCAATAATTTGCATATTTCAAGATGGCGATCAAACGGTTAGGAATTTGCATAAATGGCATACATACAAAATGAAGATATTGATGGTACTAATTCTGTGGAATAAAAAAATTGCAAGTTTGTGCAAAAATTTAATCCGAAAATTCCGATTTCTGTGATTTTCTTCATTTTTGGTCATTTTCGGACGTTTCCGGCTAATTTCGAAAAATGTTTTATCGGAATCTTTAATGATAATTTTTTGTCTACTCATCTACCAATTTTTGTGAAAAAATAAGACGTAAATTTAAAAAAAAAACACGTGCTTTTTCATAAATCACGCACAATTAATATAGAACTAAGAACAAAATTTTCTAATATTTAAAAGCGCAATTTTGATCAAAATATAAAGTGTTATACACCATTGGAAAGAATAAATTACGCGTAATAAGGACATAAAAGAAATTTTGACGTATGTAAATGAGGTCACGTGACAGAGCTCTTCGAAGTTAAAAAGTGCAATTTTCAAATGGCTGTAAAACCGGAAGTTGACATTTCACAACAAAAATGAAGACATCAATGGATAGATCTCGACAAGGGCAACAACTTTTGTGCAGGTCACATGGTCACCGAAGGTCAAGGTCACGATATATGAACGTTGGAAAATTAGGCACTGAGTGAAAAAAAAGAACCGGAAATGAAAGGTAAGCTAAATCGAAATTCAAAATTCGGCTTCCTAAGAATTGTTAGCAATCGATTGAAGATTGCATAGACATCAAAATTACAATTGTCCGATTAACCCCTAAGGCCCAATTTTTCACTTTACAAAAGTAAGTGGTTTAATGATGGCGACTGATCTGTTACTTCCGGTTCAAT
>JAUJPP010000438.1:0-13692 GCA_030562195.1 Nipponacmea schrenckii
TCATTCATCATCAAACACTGTCTGAGCATGTTTGACAAATTTTGAAGAGGGGTCTTCATGTTCTAACATTTTGTCAAAAATTTATTTTTATGATTGATGAAACACAAGTTTGAAGATGTTTGATACAGTTTTGAAATGGTTAGTAATTTTTACTTACCGGTACTGGGTAACTTTTGGCAATAACCGTTAATTACCTGGTTAATAATTCAAGTATTTATACCTGTATAATATTAGGTAAAAACGCATATGCAGTGGTAACTGTGCTGCAGTAGGGTCAAAGTCTTGACCTACTTTTATACCAGTTATTGGCTTGAAAAATATTACAGACAGGCGTCAATGTCAATCATTGCAAAGGATTAAAATATCAGTTTTGTCACGTAAGGGGAAACTGTATGGTTTCAATGAATGTAGGTAACTTGGTCACAGGAAATTTGGTCATCAGAAATATTGTCACGCACGGGCATTGGTAACTTGGTCACAGTAATGCAGCACATGGTACCTTGGTCACAGTAATACGAGCACAGGGAAATATTATCACAGTAATACAGGCACAAGGTAATTTGGTCACAGTAATATGGCACGCGGTATTTTGGTTACTGTAATAAGAGATAAGGTAATTCGGTCACAATATTGAGTTTGCAAGATCAAGACATTGACCCGTCATGGAACTACCCTTTTGCCCCCCATTTCAAATATCTCGCAAATAGCTACGAATCGATAAATCGATTTGTATCTGATTCGTAAGATTTGTAGTCGATTCGTGGGGTTCGTACACAATCTTGAATTATTTTTATTTTTTATTTGCTTGTATCTGTTTCATTGTGTTTTCGTGACAGATTCTTAGCTAATGCCCACTGCTCTAATATCACAGTAATGCGGCACATGGTACCTTGGTCACAGTAATACGAGCACAGGGAAATATTATCACAGTAATACAGGCACAAGGTAATTTGGTCACAGTAATATCTCGCAAATAGCTACGAATCGATAAATCGATTTGTATCTGATTAGTAAGATTGGTAGTCGATTCGTGGGGTTCGTACACAATCTTGAATTATTTTTATTTTTTATTTGCTTGTATCTGTTTCATTGTGTTTTCGTGACAAAAAAAGAGTGTAGTTTGGAAACTTTTCGTTATGCTAAAAGACTGACTTCAACTCCATGTTTCTCGTCTCTCAGTGATTGGAAATTTTTGAAACACATACGTATTGAAAGCTAATTCATTTGTCCGTTTAACGATGTATATGATATTGATGAAATTTTATTGAAGCAGAGGGGGGGAGTTAAAGACGACGTAGTAGCGTTTCGGCCACGTTAGACAGCTATAAATAGATGTTGTGTTTACTACCCACCACTTGGTGGCGCTGCTACTTCGCTGGTACTAAAGGGAGAAGAATAGCTGTCATGTCTTATTGTTTATATGGTCTTTGGTGAGAATTAGCATTGATAAAACGCAGGTCAAATGCAAATATGACTATTTTTCGAGGAATGGTTCGAATTTGACTATTTTTTGGATAAACAGTTAATGAGGAATTGCACTTGACTAAGTAAAATTGGTAAAAAATTTTATTGTGGGTGCAATAGAAGCTACAATTTTCAATGGATTTTGATGAAACTTGGTGTGAGTATTGAAATTGATAAGACAGCAGTCAAGTTCGAAATTTAACATTTTTGTACGCCCAAAATGTATTTTGGCCGTATATTGTGATCACCTCTGTCTGTCTATGTGTGTGTGTATGTGTGTGTGTGTGTGTGTCTGTGTGCGTTTGTATATGGTGTAAATTGAGGACACACATGAAAATACACACCTTACAATCGTGGACTTGATCCAAAGCGAGGACGTCCTCGGTATACCGTGGACCTGTATGACATTGGGATTATGCTAAAATGTTATTCAGAGGCCTGTATTTAGTTCCCTGACGAATTTTCAGGCTGTTCTGAGGTAGTCCTCAGTTATTCAATATACAGCAGTTGCTGAGTATTTGGTGTGTTTAGTTGATTTGAAGCGGATTTTATATTTTGTGTGTTTTGTCCTCGTTTTGTTTTTATTGTACAGAAGTGTATCCATGTCCTCGTTTGATCAGACTAGAGCACACACTGTAGTTACGAAAAATAAAGAACCCTTTAACTATGACTTTATCTTCAATACTTTTGACTAGATTTTAGAAAATGGAAACTTTTTTAATCCCTTGTTATCAATTTTTTTAACAGTTGGCATACTAGTAACTACTTTTTTTTTTTCTTTGATTCTCAATGAACTTCAGCAAGTATCTCTGTCGTAACTAGATAATAATCTGATACAGTGTACACTAGAGACCTGGTCATGACTAATTACTACATTTAGCAGATCAAGACTTCATACTCCATTGACCATCATACCGTCCCTGTACTTACCAGATTATAGCCGGATGCTCCATGGTCCATCATAATGAGTCTCTGTACTAAACCTATTATAGCCCGATGCTCCATTGACCATCATAATGAGTCTCTGTACTAACCAGATTATAGCCGGATGCTCCATGGGCCATCATAAAGAGTCTCTGTACTTACCAGATTATAGCCAGATGCTCCATGGACCATCATAATGAGTCTCTGTACTAACCAGATTATAGCCGGATGCTCCATGGACCATCATAAAGAGTCTCTGTACTTACCAGATTATAGCCGGATGCTCCATGGACCATCATAATGAGTCTCTGTACTAACCAGATTATAGCCGGATGCTCCATGGACCATCATAAAGAGTCTCTGTACTTACCAGATTATAGCCGGATGCTCCATGGACCATCATAATGAGTCCCTGTACTTACCAGATTATAGCCGGATGCTCCATGGACCATCATAAAGAGTATCTGTACTTACCAGATTATAGCCAGATGCTCCATGGACCATCATAATGAGTCTCTGTACTTACCAGATTATACCCGGGATGCTCCATGGACCATCAAAAAGAGTGTCTGTACTTACCAGATTATAGCTGGATGCTATATGGACCATCACAAAGAGTCTCTGTACTTACCAGATTATAGCCGGATGCTCCATGGACCATCATAAAGAGTCCCTGTACTTACCAGATTATAGCCGGATGCTCCATGGACCATCATAAAGAGTCCCTGTACTTACCAGATTATAGCCGGATGCTCCGTGGACCATCACTTTATAGCCGGATGCTCCATGGACCATCATAAAGAGTCCCTGTACTTACCAGATTATAGCCGGATGCTCCATGGTCCATCATAAAGAGTCTCTGTACTTACCAGATTATAGCCGGATGCTCCATGGTACATCATAAAGAGTCTCTGTACTTACCAGATTATAGCCGGATGCTCCATGGTCCATCATAAAGAGTCCCTGTACTTACCAGATTATAGCCGGATGCTCCATGGACCATCATAAAGAGTCCCTGTACTTACCAGATTATAGCCGGATGCTCCATGGTCCATCATAAAGAGTCCCTGTACTTACCAGATTATAGCCGGATTCTCCATGGACCATCATAAAGAGTCTCTGTACTTACCAGATTATAGTCGGATGATCCATTGACCATTATACTGTGTACTTACCAGATTATAACCTGATGCTCCATTGACCATCATAAAGTGTACTTACCAGATTATAACCTGATGCTTCATTGACCATCATAAAGTGTACTTACCTGATTATAACCTGATGCTTCATTGACCATCATAAAGTGTACTTACCAGATTATAACCTGATGCTTCATTGACCATCATAAAGTGTACTTACCAGATTATAACCTGATGCTCCATTGACCATCACAAAGTGTACTTACCTGATTATAAGCTAATGCTCCATTGACCATCATAATGAGTCTCTGTACTTACCTGATGTGTCATGTACTTGCCTGATTATAACCTGATTATGTTCCATGGGCTATCTCTGAACTTAACGGGAAATAACATGTCCTCTGTTGTATAGTAGCCACCAGTCATATATTGACCGTTACTAATATGTATGTGTCCTCCATTGATGGTTTATTTGAGAAATGTGTATGAAGTCCTCAGTTGTTATTAGTTGGAACTGTCAGAAGTCCTCGGTTATTTGCTAGCGTAAATCTTGAGTGTTTATTGTGTGCCATAACAATTATAACTACAAGGTGACAATTGCTCATTTTGTGGTCTAAGTGGAGACAACTTTTGTATTTTTTTACAGGAAAAATAACATGTCCTCTCTTGCTTAGCAACGAGCAGTCGGGCCTCGGTTGGTTGTTTCTGATATGCGCTGAGGTGTGTCCTCGTTTGATTGCTTTTACTCTATGGCCTCGCCATGTGTTTAGAAAATAGCATTGCGTCCCCAATTCTTCTGTGAAAAAACGAGATAAAAACTAAAATAGCATTTACTGCTGTTGTAGATTTACATCGATGGTGTATTTGAGAAATGTGTATAAAGTCCTCAGTTGTTATCTTCCGTAAGTTATAAGTCAGAAGTCCTCGGTTGTTTTCTTCCGTAAATCTTGAGTGTTTGTTGTGTGCCATGACAAATATTACTACAAGTTGACAACTGTTCATTTTGTGGTCTAAGTGGAGACAACTTTTGTATTTTTTTACCGGAAAAAAACATGTCCTCTCTTGCTCAGCAACGAGCAGTCGGGCCTCGATTGGCTGTTTCTAATATTCACCTGAGGTGTGTCCTCGTTTGATTGCTTTAATTCTATGTCCTCGATCAGAAGAAAATCATCATGTGTTTAAAAAATAGCAGTGTGTCCCCAATTCTTCTGAGAAAAACCAAACAAAATTAAAATAGCATTTACAGCTGTTACAGATTTAGCATGATAATAAACATACCAAATGAAGACCAAAACAGACTTAAGTTTGTCTGTAGGTGCTTTATTTCGAGTGGCCTCGGTTGGGACCATTGAGTCAAAGTCCTCGTTTTACACCATAAACATTATGTGTATGTGTGTGTGTGTGTCTGTTCACATTTTTCTTGTACTCACTCTACAGTCTACAATTCTCAATGGATCTTTTTTATTTTTGTTATATGGGTTAATAACATTACAAAGAGGATCCCTATTGATTTTGGTGCTGATCGGACAATTTTTGGCCGAGATATAGCATAAAACTTCAGGGTAACAGTCTTGTACTTATTTTCCAGCCGACAATATTGACAATTCGACAGACCTCCCCTTTTTCGACGTCACAACCAATCCGAACGCGTGAATTCAATAAACCCGCGAATTGTAGTCTCTGTCACCCAGACTAATTACTATTACATAGATATCAGAAGGACTGAATTGTCGAGTGTAAAATTTTATAAATTATGTCGATCTTGTCACTTCTACAGCTTAAATTTCTTTCTTTTTATATTTCACGAAGGTTTGTGTTTGTGTTATTATATTATCAAAGTATGCAGTGCATTCGTCAAACAATGTTATTATGACATGTAAAATAGTGAGAGTCAATATCTTGACGACAGTCTTCTCGACTGACTTTCCAAAGAAAATCTCCGATTAAATAGGTCAAATTCTGAAATGGATTTCCTACCCTACATTATGTTGGAAGGCCATATCCTCATATCGACAAAATATTTAAATACCTGTAGGCCTAATAAAGGTTTTATCTCACTAAAATTTATTTGATTCGTCCCGATATCCATAGCTTAAATCAGAAATCGCTTGTAAACGTTGGCTTTTTTAGACCTTAGTTTTATTTAGTTTTAACTTCAGAACACTTGACATCTGCCGACGACTGGCTTGAAATTGTGAATGTATATTTTATAATAGAAGCAAACCTTTTGTGAAAGTCGTGCATCAATCAATAATTCCTGCGATAAATTTCCCGGTAAACTAGCATGACTTACTGCTAATCGCCATCATTTTATTTCTGTAACGTTTGTTAGATATGGTGTCATTAAAATATTTGGCATGTGGGTTATTGGGGACTTAAAGTTGATCTGATCTGATATTTGTGTTGTAGGATACTTTTAACCGAGATATATCGTAGATATATCGTTAAACGTAGAAAAATCTTTAACATATGTATCTGTAGTATGGCTGCCATTAGGGCGTATTTCAATGCATCGCATTGCTATCTTTTTAGTTATTGCCCCCGAATTAGTAAACTCTCGTCAAAATTTTATTGTGAATGCAATAGGAGCAACAATTTTCAATGGATTTTGATGAAACTTGGTGTGAGCATTGGAATTGATATGACTTTGGTCAAGTTCGAATATGACGATTTTTTTGATGAACAGTTTTTGATTTATTGCCCTAATAACTTCTTTAAGTTGCATTTAGTAACTGGGTAATAATTAACTTGACACAATTATATGGATAACAATTACTTTAATAAATAACTTATGACGTTTCGACAAAGGTACTTCCGTCTTTATCAAGCAATGATGATCATTGCTTGATAAAGACGGAAGCACCTTCATCGAAACGTCGCAAGTTATTTATTAAAGTAATTGTTATCCATATAATTGTGTCAAGTTAATGATTTATTGCCCTGTACTTAGTAAAATCTTGTTATAATTTTATTGTTGATGCAATAAAACCTACAATTTTAAAGGATTTTGATGAAATTGGTGTGAGCATTGGAATTGATTAGACTTCAGTCAAGTTTGAATTTGACAATTTTTCAATGAACAGTTTTGAGTATTGCCCTTGACTTAGTAAAATTGCATCAAAATTCTATTCTTCTTTTGTGGTTGCAATAAGAAGCTTCAATTTTCAAAGGATTTTGATGGAATTTGGTGTAAGCATTTGAATTGATAAGACAGTTGTCAAGTTTCATTTTGACGACTTTTTTTAATGAATGGCTTTTTGAGTTTTTACCCTTGACTTCAATATTCAGTTAATGTTTTTTGAGTTATTGCTCAATTTGTCATTCAAATTCAATGCTGCCAGTGGGCGTATGTTACCTTGCCTTACCTTCCATAATAATATCATCAAGTATCGATAAACAATCTCTCGATACGATACACGTATCGTGGCATGTTATATTATGATGCATATAATCAAAGATATCTTGCCAGCTGTAGTACCGGTCAACATGAAGATCATTTTTGAGACCTTTTAACTATATTATCTATTTATCACCCTTTGTCATAACTCTTGCATTTCATGTTTGTTTCAGACAAGAGTCCATCATAAAATGTTAGAACAATTGCCCTTTTGTTTCCCTGTTGTATTTTCTTTGGTTTTGTTTTATACTGATACTGTAAGAGGAGGTAAGTTTTTATACGCCCACATTATAATGCGATCATTTATTGTTGTCACCCATATTCGTATAGAAGGGGATCATTACCAGAAGTATTCACAAAGTCAAGCTTGAAATCAAGGCCTCGACTTGTCAGATTGTCAGAGGTCTGATGTCAACATTACACAAGTACAAAATACACTTTTCTAAAATCAGCAAGTCAATCTACCAATTACACAGTACAGATACACACCTCAGTCATCTTTTTTCTTTGAAGTTAGATGTGCGATAATCAGGGATCATGATTTGCCCATATATGCTGGACATGACTGACAGTCTTGCCAAAATGACCGACGGCAATTTGCCTGTCAAACTTCAAGTTTTTTTTTACCTTGTTACCTTACCTAACTGTATACAGTAACGTATAGTCATTATATCAATTAACTCTTTCGTTGATTAAGGGATTACTGCTAATAGGTTAATTAATGAACAATGAAAATCATTTGGCTCGCGGAAACGCTTCATTTCAAAGAGTTCGGGACCATGTAAAACTATTTACTTTATTTACAAACAATAGCGAGTAACACTTTTCAAGATAATCCTTTAATCACTATGTATGGTTTCAATTGTTTTCCTATATATTATGCCGTTATATTCTAATAGGTCATCATTCATTGATATTATCCTTCATCATGTTCACAATGAATGTGACAGTTCCGATATCGAAAGTAACCTCTTATGCTGGTTATAAATGATTGTTTACATGCTACAGTCAAATTATAAAACGATTTGAGAAAATATTACATTTACACTAACAATCTACCGATATTTTGAAACACTGTCTATGTTATTTATAAATCATACAGAATTGACGATTATCATAAAAAATCGTGTAGACTTCAAAATTTCATTTTTTGTCAAATCAAGGCTTCCGTAAAATTAATCATTAAAAGTGAAAGTAGAGTGTACCGTTTATTGTTAGGATGAAATAAACAGCTTAATCGGGGGATTAATTGATCAGGCAATGATAATATTATTACGGGGTAAGATTAACACGTGTCATCGGCAATCAAAATACAAGTCAAGAATATACTATTGATTTATGGTAAAGAATTTTAACATTGAAAACAGTAGGCCCCGTGAAAATTATGGTAATGAAAAGAAAAAAAAAATCGGTAGGTTTGGGTCTCCCGGTGCCTGAAAATGTCCGACTGGGAAAAAAAATAAATCATGATCCCTGGCGATAATAGAGATATCATCCCCGTCTTGGTGATCAAATAAACTCGACAAGTTGTTAACATTTTATTTTTATACTCCCACACGTCAGTAATGGGCGTAAATTGTAATCGCCCTGTTGGTCTGTCCACATATTCACTGTAGTCTCTATCCTGTTCTCAAGCCAACTTTGACACGTTTGGACTAAGTCAAGTGCAATAACTCAAAAACCGTTCATCGAAAAATCGCCAATTTCAAACTTGTCTGAGATCTCATCAATATAAATGATTACAACAAGTTTCATTCGAATCAGATAAAAACTGCAGTCTCTATTGCGTTCTATCTTCAGTTTAGTTATCGGACTGGTTTCTTATTTACGCCTAAAATGTAAGAGAAACGTGAATATTTTGAAAAGTAGTGATTTTTATATGCCCACATGAAATGGGGGGCGAATAATGTCGTCACCCACATCCGTCCTTCCGTCCGTTCGGCTGTCCGTCCACAATTGCTCGTAAACACTATACTAGGTGCAATTCTTGACGGATTTAATTGAAACTTTATATCAGTGTTTATGATCACTCAAGGATGAACCCTATTTAAAATCAGCGAAATCGGAAAAAATTTAGTATGAGTTTTTGCCATTGTTCTTTAATGGCTCGTAAACACTATACAATGTGCAATTCTTGCCTGATTTTGATGAAACTTGGTGTGAGAGTATTTTATAACTCTATAAATCTGCGAAATCAAAAAACATTTAGTATGAGTTATTGCCATTGTTCTTTAAAACGCGTTCAATTTTAGCTTGTAAACACTCTTGAGAGAACAATTCTTAATGGATTTTGATGAAACTTGGCTTGAGTATTTGTTATCACCCAAGGATGAAGTCTATTGAAAACCAGTAAAATCGAAAAAATTTAATATCAATTATTGACCGATTTTGACAAAACTTGTTGAAATTGTTAAATATCACCTAAGGATGAACCCTTTTGAAAATAGAAAATATCGAAATATATTTGATACGAATTATTGCCCTTCTTCTATAAAATGTGTTGGATTTTTGCCTTGTAAACAATATACAAGTCACAATTGTTGAGCGATTTTGAAGTCACTTGGCATGAGTATTTGTAATCACCTAATGATGAACCTTATTGAAACTCAGGTAAATCGAAAAATATTTAGTATCAGTAATTGCCCTTGTTTTTGAAAACGCGTTCAGTTTTAGCTTGTAAACACTCTAGAAAAAACAATTCTTAATGGATTTTGATAAAACTTGGCTTGAGTATTTGTTTTTACCCAAGGATGAACCTTATTGAAAATCAAATAAATCGAAATATATTTAGTGTCAGTTATTGCCCTTGTGTTTGAAAACGTGTTAAACTTTTTGGCTAATAAACACTCTAGAAGGTACAATTCATGACCAATGTTGACAAAACTCACTGAAATTGTTTGATATCGCAAGGGATGAGCCCTATTGAAAATTAAAAATATATCTAATATGAATTATTGCCCTTGTTCTTTTAAACACGTTCGATTTTTGTCTCGTAAACACTCTACATGGCACAATTCTTGACCGATTTTGATGAAACTTGGTGTGAGAGTGTGTTATAACTCAAGGATGAACCCTATTGAAAATCAGCGAAATCGAAAAAATTTTTAGTATGAGTTACTGCTCTTGTTCTTGAAAATGCATTCAATTTTAGCTTGTAAACACTCTAGAAAGAACAATTTTTAATGGATTTTGATGAAACTTGGCTTGAGTATTTGTTTTCTCCCAAGGATGAACTCTATTGAAAATCGAAAAAAAAATTAGTACAAGTTATTGCCCTTGCTTTTGAAAACGCGTTCAATTTAACTCGTAAACACTCTAGAAAGAACAATTTTGAATGGATTTTGATGAAGCTTGGCTTTAGTATTTGTTTTCTCACAAGGATAAACCCTATTGAAAATCAGATAAATCGAAAAATATTAAGTGTCAGTTATTGGGCCTGTTTTCAAAAACGCTTTCAACTTTTGGCTTGTGAACACTCTAAACATTCATTTTTGACAAAACTCGCTGAAATTGTTTAATATCAACCAAGAATGAGCCTTATTAAGAATTAAAAATATCTAAATATTATTAAGGGTGAACCCTATTGCAAATCATAAAAATACCGAAAAATATTTAATGAGTTGAGTTAGGTACAATTCTTGACAGTTTTTAATGAAACTAGAGACCCTAGAAAAAATATATGGTGGATATCAGGTTGAATATTTCATTCCACTTATTGTAAAGTAATTATTTGAAATAAATGCTGCCAGTGGGCGTATATTACCTTGCCTGGCAATCTATCTTAAGTTATTACCCTTCACTTAATACAATCATGTCAAAATTCTATTGTGGTTGCAATAAGTAGCTTCAGAGGATTTTGATGAAACATGGTGTAAGGATTAGAATTGATAAGACAGTAGTCAAGTTTGACTATTTTTTAAGGAACAGTTATTGCCCTTGACTAAGTAAATTTGCGTCATTAATATTTTGTGGGTGCAAAAGAAGCTACAATTTTTCAAAGCATTTTGATGAAATTTGGTGTGAGCATTGGCATTGAAAAAATATTCAATAAATGTTTTTAGAATTATTGCTCAATTTATTATTCAAATTCAATGCTGCCAATATTTTACCTTCCTTGGCAAGCTATCTTCAATGGATTTGAATGAAACTTGCTGTGATCATGTATAATTGAAGTTGGCGATTTTTGATTGAACGATTTTTGAGTTAATGCCCTTGACTTAGTTAAAATGTGTTAGAATTGGCTTGTAAACACTATAGAGACTACAGTTTTTTATCGGATTTGAATGAACTTACTGTGATCATTTATAGTTATGAAATCTCAGAGAAGTTTGAAATAAACGATTTTCGATAAACTGTTTTTGAGTTATTGCACTTGACTTAGTCAAAACGTGTCAAAATTGGCTTGTGAACGCGATAGAGGTCACTATCTGCATTGGATTTGAATTTGGTGTTATCATTTATATTGATGAGATCTTGGACAAGTTTGATAGTGACGATTTTTCGGTGATTGTTTTTTGAGTTATTGCCCTTGACTTTGTCAAAACGCATCAAAATAGACTTGTGACGTGAAAGAGACAACAGTTTTCATCTGATTTGAATGAAATTTGGAGTGAACATTTATATTGAACTTGGATTAGACCAAAATTATGAATTTCTGCCTGTGTTAAAACAGAAAATATATTTTAAAGTGGGCGTATCTTTATGATTTTCTTCTCATCATTATGGTGATTGTTGCGCCAAATTGACAATGTTTGATAAGTGTTAAATGCCAACGTATTTCTTGGTACAGCACTATTTCCAACACCCAATATCATTTCACCGTTGGCTATTTGAAATCGTTCCTTACTAGCAGTAGTGGTTGTATTTTCTTCAAAGTCCGAAATATCAGAATACAGTTCTGGATTTCCTACCTCCATATTTACGTTACTTAATATATAATCCAAATTCTCTAAACGCTGACTAGCCTTTACCTGTTCTTTGTCCAAATTTCCACTTAAATTCAAATTATTTTCTGCAATCTGGCATGCAACATACAGCTCTTCGTCTGAATCAGTCGTCATTTTGACTCAATACAGTGAGTGAATACAATTCTGACTGCTTACATCATGCCCATGTTCACAACAGAGTTCAGTTTTATACTCGTTGCAACGGTGTTATAAAGACAAGGAGCGATATGTATTAGTTTAATTTGTCATAAAGGGGTACCCACACAAGACATTGTAAGCTGAAGATGTCGTTGTGTATGTCAAATAATACCCAACTAACTCTTGGTTCGATATTAGAAATAATCTAATATCCACCTCAGAGTAGGGTATTATTTACTACATAATCATAGTTTACTTTTTAAATTTTATTTCACAACAGTCAATATTTCTCTTTTGGAAAAAGCATTCTTAAATTTGCATAAATAAAATAATCAACTATGTCTTCTTGACTTGGCATTCTTGAAAAACATCCAGTTCAGAGTTAATTTCTTTGATAGAGAGCAACTATTGGTTTATAATATTTTCGTCAGTTTTCGTGAATTTCCGGATAAGGTAAATAAATTAGGTCAGATTACCTTATATGGTATGCAGAAGTCGACTTTAAAACTTTGAGTAAAGTAACTTATGAATATCTCTACTGTGTAATTAGTTGATTGACTTGTTGATTTTAGAAAGGTGTATTTTGTACTTGTGTAATTTTCAGCTGATAAGAATTAAATTTTGTGTGATCATTTATTGATAATATTGAGATCTCGATATTGATGATATTTTGATGAACTGTTTTTATACACCCATGTTATAATTAAAATAGTCTTGGAGGGTGGGGGGGATTTGATAGGAAGGGTAAATTTTGGGGGATTTTGAAGGAAGGATTTGGTGAATGACTGGAAAATGGGGAATATACTTTGAACTACAAGCATCTGGAGATAATTGTGCTGTTGGTGATTCATCACTAAGGAGCTTTGTTTGAAATCTTGTATTTGTGCTTTTGTACTGTGTTCTGAGCCAGGAATCAAGCTTATCCCAGATAAGAGGGCGTCCCAATGTAAGGAGATGGTTGACTGGTTTGGTTGGCTTCAAGCCTGCGGAGGTTGCCCTTCGCGGTCACAAAGCTGCCAAAAGTTGGGGGGAAAAGTTACGACACATTTTGCCAAGGGGGGATCACATAGATAGGTTGAGACTCACTGGATTACAGTTTTTAATACGCCCACACATTAATGTGGGCGTATAGAGTCCTTGCGTCTGTCTGTCTGTCCATCTGTAGATAGAGTTTCTTAATGGATTTTGACGAAACTTGGTGTGAGTCTTTGTAATCACCCAAGGATGAAGCCTATTAAATTCAGACAAATCGAAAAATATTTTCTATGTGTTATTGCCCTTGTTCTTGAATTGTTTCTGCACACGATAGAGAGTTGGATTCTTGATATATTTTGATGAAACTTGGTGTGAGTCTTTGTAATCACCCAAGGATAAACCCTATTGAAAATCAGACCAATCGAAAAATATTTAATATGAGTTATTGCCCTTGTTCTTAAAAACGCATCTGCCTTTGTTCTTGAATTCTTTGTGGACACAATAGAGAGCTGGTTTCTGGATCTATTTTTATACGCCCACATGAAATGGGCCACATCTGTCCATCCGTCTGTCCGTCCACAATTGCTCGTAAACACTCTACAAGGTGCACTTCATGACGGATTTAATTGAAACTTTATATGAGTGTTTATGATCACTCAAGGATGAACCCTATATAAAATCAGCGAAATCGGAAAAAATTTAGTAGAGT
>JAUJPP010000439.1:0-10977 GCA_030562195.1 Nipponacmea schrenckii
GTTGAAAAAAATGGATTGAAAAATATATATGTTCCTCTCAACCATAGCTGGGATTGAACCTTGACACTCAAGTTAGTGAGGAAGTGTCTAACTCACTGGGCCACCACGGCTCCTACAATACCTTTAACAATAATGAGAAATGGCGTATATTTGATGTTGTAGGTCAACATGATGATGCTAGAATGTGTTTAGCTATCGCTCTGACAGCTATTAAAATGGGAGGAAAACTCACCAACCATACAGAATGTATAGAGATACTGAAGAAAGATGATGGTACTGGCGTTCCTAAAGTTTGTGGAGCCAAAGTTCGAGATTTACAAACAGGTGCAGAGATTTTTTTCAAAGAATTATTTATTGATAAAATAGCGTTATTCAGCCGTATATCAATTAATGCTGGGTTTCACCAAAAATATCGCAATAAAAGTTTTATAATAGTTTTGGATATTTTGTTTTGTAGGAAAAGTCTATGATATAAAAGCGAAGTGTGTGGTTAATGCTACAGGGCCTTATACTGATGCTGTTAGACAGATGGGAGATCCAGACGTGAAACATATTTGTCAACCCAGTTCTGGTGTCCATATTGTTTTACCAGATTATTATAGGTAGGTCAAGTTTTTACTGGGCAGATTTCAGAAAGAGATTGTCAATAGGTTTTCTAAGCTTTATGTGCATCGAGAACACTGATCACATTAATTTTCACCAGTCTAATATCCTATTTATTGTTCCAGTGAAGATAGAAAAGTTTTATCTTTTGCAATAGAGATATATAATGTAAAAGTCATACTGCGTCTTAGAATGAACATAAAATTTAAGTTCTCAAGAATGGTCAATATGAGTATATATTCATCAGTGAACTAACCTGGTGTCATAAAGTAACAGAATCCCTGTAAAATCTCTCTGTATTACCACAACATAAAGGAAGTATGACAAAATGGGGGTGTGCTTTGGATACTGTACTAAATTGAAACGGTATAACTCAGCATAAGAAAAAGTTGTGTTCGATATTGTTCACAGTTACGTGACTATACAGTAGAAATATTTTAATGTAATGTTGTTTTTGTGTGCAAGTGTTCCTTCTGGAATTTAACAGCATCCATATCTCAAATATAAATACAAAGATAAATGTTGTTTTTTTCAGTCCAGAAAGTATGGGTTTGTTAGATCCCTCTACAAGTGATGGCCGGGTTATCTTCTTTCTACCCTGGCAGAAGGTTACCATTGCAGGTAAATTATATGTACTACCAAATTTGTGAAAAATCATGTTTCCATGGATACACAAGTTTATCAATTTCAGGACATATTCTTGAATCAGTCATAACCTTAGGATATTCTAGAGGTCGGAAGGGCTGACCAGCAACAAGCGTCTAGTCGTTCTCATGGGAAAATTAACCGAGGCTACAGGCTGTGCATCCCTCTACAGATGCAATTGCAAAAGCAGTACGCTAATGCCACTGTCCTACAAAAATAACTCTCATTGCACACTGCATGGTGTTGTAAGTCTTCATTAGCCTATAAGGTGCAGAAGAGAAGAATATAAAACTCGATTCATTTTATTTCAGACAAAGGGAACCTAGATTTCTAAACATGGTTTCCCAAATGTCTTTTTGAAATATCTATGACAAGATGTGTTGATTGTTTTTGAATGGGACACGACCTTCCTTAATTTATGTTTAAGTTAAAGGTCCCTGTTGAGTTGGAAACATAAATAGATTAGCTAATGTAACTTTTTTTCCTCATTTCACACTGTATTTTTTATCGCTAGCTTAATAGAAGTTGAGAATGTCAAAATGCCGTTACCCAGAACTGTGAAAAACTGCCTGAAATCAGTTCCATTGAATATGAAGCCTGTCAATTTCAGGAACCACTGATAATCCATGTGCTGTGACAGATTTTCCTCAACCTACAGAGAAAGAAATACAGTTTATATTGAATGAAGTGAGAAATTACTTACATCCTGATGTCGAAGGTAAATTAACATGTTTTCAGGATGGACTGTAGTTCAGTCACTTAAGGTATTGAAATCTCGATGTCATTGGTAACAATGAATATTACAGGATGAAACTTGAAAATAAAGAGTCTCGCTCAAGTAAAATCCACAAAATGCAGCTGTTTGAATGGATTGTAAGTTACCAAGAACAGCTTAACAAAGTCCTCAACAGAAAGCCTGTCAATAATGTTCGAGTCCTTGTATCGAGGGCTATGATTGGCTATATTCTTTTACGTTCTGTCATATGAGATTGCATCATTCTTTGATTATTGCAGTCGAGAAAATGGACTCAATGTAGAACAAGGATTTGTTCATTTGATACTGATATAGATTCAGCTTTACAGAAAGTGCTGAAAATTTCCCAATGAGAAATTAAAGATTGGATATTATATAACATTGGATTGTGTGTACATTTTGATGTTTTAGTTCGTCGAGGAGATGTTTTGTCAGCCTGGAGTGGTATGAGACCACTAGTAGCAGATCCTAATAAATCTGATACACAGTCTATAGCAAGGAATCATATTATAGAAGTCTTCAAGGACAACCTCATCACAATAGCAGGTAAGGGAATTTTTAACCCATTTTTTCCATTAAGTGGTCGACATAGAAGAGCAAATAAAAGCACTATGCCTTATAGAATAAAGATTAAATTCCCCACATTGTCCACTACATTGTTACCTAATCTTGTTACCTACAGTGAAATTTTAATAGATTCACTGGTACTATGAGATTTTTATAGATTCACTGGTACAGTGACTGATATATATAGATTCACTGGTACAATGACAGAGATATATATATATAGATTCACTAGTACTGTGACAGATATTTATAGATTCACTGGTACCGTGACACAGATAAATATAGATTCACTGGTACCGTGACACAGATATATATAGATTCATTGGTACCATGACATAGATATTTATAGATTCACTGGTACTGTGACAGATATTTATAGATTCACTGGTACCGTGACACAGATATAGATTCACTGGTACTGTGAGACATATTTATAGATTCGCTGGTACTGTGACACAGATATTTATAGATTCACTGGTACCATGACACAGATATATGTAGATTCACTGGTACCATGATAGAAATATTTAAAGATTCACTGGTACGGTGACAGAGATATTTATAGATTCACTGGTACAGTGAGATTTTTATAGATTCACTGGTACAGTGAGATTTTTATAGATTCACTGGTACAGTGAGATTTTTATAGATTCACTGGTACCATGATTGAAATATTTCACTCGTGGGTTAAAAAGGGTGAGCATTATACTCAGAATTATACAGTATTGGTTCAATAATTTTTTCACCAGGAGGAAAATGGACCACTTATCGTCACATGGCAGAAGAGACTATAGATAAAGCTATAGAAGTATGTAACTTACAACCCAAGACTGGCTGTCAAACCACTGGTTTATTATTAGATGGTGCCCACGGCTGGTCCCCAACCATGTTCATTAGACTAGTCCAAGATTTTGGACTGGAAAATGAAGTAAGAAGCCTGTCTTTTATTAGATTTTGTATGCATACACTAAATTGTACTTAACGTAGCATAGTTTTGACATCAACAAAACATTGTTTAAAAAATGTCCGGCAATGGCATCCTTACATTGTTTCAAATAAGACAGTCTGAAATGTAAACAATTATGTTTATATTTATTAGTCTTACATGCTTAATTTTTATATTGATTAAAACTGGCCTGTCTAGAAAATGTCGATACAAGCCATAAACTGTCACACTATGACTATAAAGGTCGTATATCAGGACAAAGGTTGGTTGGAATATTAATTTTGAACATTCTACTGAGCATTTATTCAATTTTACAACATTTGTTCTGGTATATAACCATAACCACCATAGGGTAACTGTTTATTGATGAAGCAACGAGTGGAATTACTGTACTGTTTTTTCAGGTTGCTCAACATTTAGCCAACACATATGGTGATAAAGCCTTCAAAGTAGCGAAGTTAGCCAATCTGACTGGTCAAAGATGGCCAGTTGTAGGCAAAAGGTTACATCAAGAATTTCCTTATATTGAAGCTGAGGTATGATTCATTTGGAGGTTTTTTTTGCCAATTTGATCGTATATTTCTTTGAATACAGCAAATTTTACTCTTTTTATGACTTTAAGGTCTATGTTAGAAGTAATTTAACAAATTAACAATAGACATAACTCATCTTTAACCCTGTGCCAGTGCCTTCTGTTGAATAGTTACTTGTTACCTTTCAACCACCCTAATCTCTAAAAGTTACCAAATATATTGAAGGCAATAAGGGGTGTGCATTAAGTATATAGGTACGCTATGCCTGTATATTGTCTATGTTTATGTTGTATAGGTACGCTATGCCTGTATATTGTCTATGTTTATGTTGTATAGGTACGCTATGCCTGTAGAGAGTACGCTATGACTGTATATTGTCTATGATTATGTTGTATAGGTGGCTATGCCTATAGAGAGTACGCTATGACTGTATAGTGTCTATGATTATGTTGTATAGGTACGCTATGCCTGTAGAGAGTACGCTATGACTGTATATTGTCTATGATTATGTTGTATAGGTATGCTATGCCTGTAGAGAGTAAGCTATGACTGTATATTGTCTATGTTTATGTTGTATAGGTACGCTATGCCAATAGAGAGTACGCTATGCCTGTATATTGTCTATGATTATATTGTATAAGTACGCTATGCCTGTAGAGAGTACGCTATGACTGTATAATGTCTATGATTATATTGTATAGGTATGCTATGCCTGTAGAGAGTATGCTATGACTGTATATTGTCTATGATTATGTTGTATAGGTATGCTATGCCTATAGAGAGTACGCTATGACTGTATATTGTCTATGATTATGTTGTATAGGTATGCTATGCCTATAGAGAGTACGCTATGACTGTATATTGTCTATGTTTATGTTGTATAGGTACGCTATGCCTATAGAGAGTATGCTATGCCTGTATATTGTCTATGATTATATTGTATAAGTACGCTATGCCTGTAGAGAGTACGCTATGACTGTATATTGTCTATGATTATGTTGTATAGGTACGCTATGCCTGTAGAGAGTATGTTATGACTGTATATTGTCTATGTTTATGTTGTATAGGTACGCTATGCCTATAGAGAGTATGCTATGACTGTATATTGTCTATGATTATCTTGTATAGGTATGCTATGCCTGTAGAGAGTATGCTATGACTGTATATTGTCTATGATTATGTTGTATAGGTACGCTATGCCTGTAGAGAGTATGCTATGACTGTATATTGTCTATGATTATCTTGTATAGGTACGCTATGCCTGTAGAGAGTATGCTTTGACTGTATATTGTCTATGTTTATCTTGTATAGGTACGCTATGCCTGTAGAGAGTATGCGACCTCTGCTATTGATGTTATTGGTAGAAGAACCAGACTAGCCTTCTGTAATGTACAGGCTGCTGAGGAATCGCTTCCCAGAATTATAGAGATGATGTCTGAAGAACTGGGCTGGAATAAAGCTAGGCAACAGGTTGGTTTCGTAAATAAAAATTTTAAAATCTTGAATGATTTTTTAAAAATCTACTATCGTGTTTCTATAAAATAGTAGTTTTTGTACTTAAATCTGAAATTTTTGATATAAATCAGAACATTTTTATACGCCCACATGAAATGGGGGGCGTATATTGTCGTCACCCACATCCGTCTGTCCGTCCGCCCGTCGGTCCGTCGGTCCGCCGTCCGTCCACAATTGCTCGTAAACCCTCTACACGGTGTAATTCTTGACGGATTTAGATGAAACTTAATATGAGTGTTTATGATCACGCAAGGCTGAACCCTATTGAAAATCAGCGAAATCGGAAAAAAATTAGTATGAGTTTGTGCCCTTGTTCTTGAATGGCTTGTAAACACTCTACAACGTGCAATTCTTGACCGATTTTGATGAAACTTGGTGTGAGAGTATGTTATAACTCAAGGATAAACCCTATCGAAAATCAGCGAAATCGAAAAACATTTAGTATGAGTTATTGCCCTTGTTCTTGAAAACGCGTTCAATTTTAGCTTGTAAACACTCTTGAGAGAACAATTTTTAATGGATTTTAATGAAACTTGGCCTGAGTATTTGTTATCACCCAAGGATGAAGCCTTTTGAAAACCAGTCAAATCGAAAAAAAAATAAGTATCAGTTATTGCCCTTGTTTTTGAAAACACGTTCAATTTTTAGCTTGTAAACACTCTACAAAGCACAGTTATTGACCGATTTTGACGAAACTTGCTGAAATTGTTTAATATCACCAAAGAATGAACCCTTTTGAAAATAGCACATATCGAAATATATTTAATAGGAATTATTGCCCTTGTTCTATAAAATGTGTTGGATTTTTGCCCTGTAAACACTCTACAAGTCACAATTCTTGAGCAATTTTGACATAACTTGGCATGAGTATTTGTAATCACCTAAGGATGAACCCTATTGAAATTCATTTAAATCGAAAAATATTTAGAATCAGTTATTGCCCTTGTGTTTGAAAACGCGTTCAATTTTAGCTTGTAATCACTCTAGAAAGAACAATTCTTAATGGATTTTGATAAAACTTGGCTTGAGTATTTGTTTTTACCCAAGGATGAACCTTATTGAAAATCAAATAAATCGAAATATATTTAGTGTCAGTTATTGCCCTTGTGTTTGAAAACGGGTTTAACTTTTTGGCTAATAAACACTCTAGAAGGTACAATTCATGACCTATGTTGACAAAACTCACTGAAATTGTTGGATATCGCAAGGGATGAAAATTAAAAATATCAAAATATATCTAATATGAATTATTGCCCTTGTTCTTTTAAACGCGTTCGATTTTTGTCTCATAAACACTCTACATGGCACAATTCTTGATGGATTTCGATGAAACTTGGTGTGAGAGTGTGTTATAACTCAAGGATGAACCCTATTGAAAATCAGCTAAATTGAAAAATTTTTTAGTATGAGTTACTGCCCTTGTTCTTGAAAACGCATTCAATTTTAGCTTGTAAACACTCTAGAAAGAACTATTCTTAATGGATTTTGATGAAACTTGGCTTTAGTATTTGTTTTCTCACAAGGATAAACCCTATTGAAAATCAGATAAATCGAAAAATATTTAGTGTCAGTTATTGCGCCTGTGGCTTGTGAACACTCCAAACATTCCTTTTTGACAAACTCGCTGAAATTGTTTAATATCAACCAAGGATGAGCCTTATTAAGAATTAAAAATATCAAAATATTATTAAGGGTGAACCCTATTGCAAATCATAAAAATACCGAAAAATATTTAATGAGTTGTTATTAGGTACAATTCTTGACAGTTTTTAATGAAACTAGAGACCCTAGAATAAAATAGGTTGGTAGGTTGAATAATTCATTCCACTTATTGTAACCTTACTGAAAAGTTTTTATTTGAAATAAATGCTGCCAGTGGGCGTATATTACCTTGCCTGGCAAGCTATCTTGTAAACTTTTTCTTACATTTTTAGGAAGAAATGGAGAAAGTTAAAAGATTTTTACGTCGTGAAATGGGACTTGATATTAAACGAGCCAGTGAAAGTCAAGTTCCTATCAATTTTAGTAAAGATGAGATAAACATGTACGTCAAACGGTTTAATTCATTAGACAGTGATAACAAAGGATATATTACCATAAATGATCTACGCAGATACTTCAAGGTATGCCTCCCAACAATTTTGGGGGTTTTTATTTGCTACGGTGGACTATAAAAAAAGTTTTGGAAATTTTATTTCCTAATATTTCAGTTTTTCAATTCAGCTTGTTGGGGCCTTTTTATCAAAAGCTTAACTTTGGATCATTTGATATTTACAGTCATCTGATTGGTCAGTCTCTGAAATATATCAAATTCTCTTATTTTTTTTCAATCAGGTAACAGTATTCTTTTAAAGGAAATTAGACAAATATACGAGAGCTTAAAGATGTCAGACAATTTTAAATTTAGGGAAATTTTCTTTCAAAACATATTAATTTTATTTTCATTTAAAAAAGATTTTTTAATGGAATGAGATGCTAAGGGATTAATCAAGGGATTTTGAAAAGGGATGAAAGGATTGCCCCCAAAGAAATACCTTTAAGAATTTTTTTGTTGTTATTTTGTTGAGATTTTCATGTATACTTTGCATGTTCTACTTCCTAACAAATTTATTGATGTCGGACTGCAGTTTGTATTTCATGTTCAAATAACATTGAAGGGTTGAGAGATATATAGGTATCAGGATAAATACCAGTATAGGTATTGATATTGTTAGTAATATTAACTGATTATAAAATACTGAAATATCACCAAGATAACATTGTAGGGTTGAGAGATATATGGGTATCAGGATAAATAACAGTATAGGTATTGATATTGTTAGTAATAATAACTGATTATAAAATACTGAAATATCACCAAAATAACATTGTAGGGTTGAGAGATATATAGGTATCAGGATAAATAACAGTATAGGTATTGATATTGTTAGTAATATTAACTGATTATAAAATACTGAAATATCACCAAAATAACATTGAAGGGTTGAGAGATATATAGGTATCAGGATAAATAACAGTATAGGTATTGATATTGTTAGTAATATTAACTGATTATAAAATACTGAAATATCACCAAAATAACATTGAAGGGTTGAGAGATATATAGGTATCAGGATAAATAACAGTATAGGTATTGATATTGTTAGTAATATTAACTGATTATAAAATACTGAAATATCACCAAAATAACATTGAAGGGTTGAGAGATATATAGGTATCAGGATAAATAACAGTATAGGTATTGATATTGTTAGTAATATTAACTGATTATAAAATACTGAAATATCACCAAAATAACATTGAAGGGTTGAGAGATATATGGGTATTAGGATAAATACCAGTATGGGTATTGATATTGTTAGTAATAATAACTGATTATAAAATACTGAAATATCACCATATTGTTATCAATGGTAGTTATCATCGTAATAAAATAACATTGTAGGGTTCTTCATAATTAAAATGATATACTTGTAATTAAATCATGATTCTGTTCATGCGGTATCATCCAATTTGATTGGACAACAGGTGCGCAGACTTATACAGTGTACAAGGTTTTTTTTTTTGTTTATACATCAATAAAATGAAAAATGTTCAGGTTATTTTTTAAAGATTACTAATGGACCAATTATTAAATATTATGGCATTGAAAGGTGTATTTTGTTTTCTCTTATGAAATAGGAGACAAATGGAGTGTCAGAATTTAGTTCTGAGAAGTGTTACAGGTAGCCGATCTCTACCTTGGCATTTGATTTGAAAAATTCTGGATTCCTTTAAGAAGATGATTTTCCTCTTAAACCCTTTTTTTTATGCACTTGGAATGGCAAAAATTTGAATTATGATTTATTTGCTGAACAATTTAACTTGCCTTTGAGTGACGTTTTTCATCAGTCCTGCTTTTATACAATTATTCCATCACTAAGGCAATATAATGAACTTATATTGTAGATCTTCTATCAGAGTCCCTGATACACATAATAATTGTTTAAAACCTCTTTACAATGGTCTCAAATGCCTTTAAGATTTTTTGCGATGTGAATGATGAATTTAACCAGATTTTCACTGTTTTGACTATTCTCTTTTCAGAAGCAGGTATTTGTGACTTTGATTTTTGACTTCCAAAATAACAATTTTTTTTAGTGGTTTTAATGTAGTATTTCCTTCTACTTCTGATTATTCAAAAAACAATCTTAAGTCTATATCTAACTCACAATTTTAACTATATCTTTCTTACGAATTATCTTATTGGGATTGATTTCAACTTTGGTTCAGATAGGGCAATAAACCGAGGCCCCGTGTGCTATTAACTTTGTTATTAAAAATCTTTTGATATTTGAATAACAAAAGAGTAGGCTAAATCTGCTGTCTTGGTAAATTTTCTCTCATTGTACACAGTATGGCGTTGCCCGTCTTCATTAGGTGAAGAAAAGTAAGATGTAAAACTCCATTCGTTTCATTTTATTTCAATGAGGTTTATAAGACAATAACTACTTTCTCTAGTGATTTTTATAAACGCCCAAAATGTTTTTTTAATTGACACCCCCCTTCTTCTGTTTTGTTGTTGTGTTTTGTGTTGTGTGTCTGTTGTCTGTTTACATTTTCTTGTATTTCACCTCACAGTCTAAATTCACCCAAAGGAACTTTTTGATTTTTGTTATAAAGGGTTAATAAATTACAAAGGTCCTATTATTTTGGTGCCTGATCGGACAAATTTGGTCAATTAGTATAAAACTTCAAAGGGTTAACAGTCTTGTACTTAAATTTTCCACGACTTTGACAACGACAGAATCCCTTTTTGACGTTAAAAATCCGAAGCGTAACAATAACCCACGAATTTTATCTTTCACCCAGATTAAAATTTTCATTACATAGATATCAGAAGGACGTTGTGAGTCTAAATTTAATAAATTATGCGATTTTTCAAAATTTAAGCTTGAATTCTTTCTTTTTATTTTTTTCACGAAGGTTTGGGGTTTGTGTTATTATATTATCAAAGTAATGCAGGTGCATTCGTCAAACAATGTTATTAAAACATGTAAAAATAAAATAAGTCAATATTTACGACAGTTCTTTCGACTGCTTTCCAAAAAAATCTTTCCTTAAGTAGGTCAAATTCTAAATATGCCTACCCTAACATTATGTTGGGGGCCCAACCTATACGACAAAATATTTAAAACCTAGTAATAAAGGTTTTATTTACTAGAATTTATTTATTGGATTCAATGTAAATTAGTATCCTTTTAAATTCTTTATTGACCAAGTTTTATTTATTTTTTTCAAACATTGAATTCCAGAAACCTTAAAATTTGAATGACTTTTATAATAGAAGCAAACCCTTTTTAAATGTGATCAAAATAATTCCTGGATAAATTTCCCTTTAAAATAATGACTTACGCAATGAATGTTTTTTCAAA
>JAUJPP010000440.1:0-11972 GCA_030562195.1 Nipponacmea schrenckii
TGCCAACTTTGTCTCTAACTCAAGTCTGCCTTCCTTCAGTTTCATCTGGACCTTCTCAAGCTCTAAGTTTTCCTTTTGCTTTAAGTATTTTCTTCGTTCATTCAATTCTGCTAAATCTTGTTCTCTCTGACATAGTAATGAAGTGAGATTTGACTGATTGCTGGCTCTTGAAACTTGTGAGGCACTTTCATTTGGTCTAACATCAGGTTGTTTGGCTGATGTTGGGTTTGGTCTATTCATCTGAAGCCATTCATCAGTATACTTTCTAAAATCATTAATCTCATCTACAAATTCTTTGTATTCTTGGTTGAGGTAGGTGTCTTTCTCATCACCCTTTAATACTGCCAAATATTGGTTGTGAACAACTTGATGATCTTCATATATATTCAACCAGGCCTTGTATTCAGTCATTACCAAATCAAAGTCATCAATTGTGAGCATTTTATATTGAAGATCCCTCATCTTGGAATTGACATCATTCACCAAGAGCTTTCTTCTCAAGTTAATACTGTCAACAACGAAATCACCAACAGTGACATTATCTCTATTACCATTTGTACCATTATTTAAACCATTTGTACCATTATTTAAACCATTTGTACCATTATTTAAACCACTTGTACCATTATCTAAACCACTTTGCCTGAGAATAACCTCTTCAGGCATATGAAGGTCACTAATGGAGTCATCTTCATGGCTAGCAGCTGAGAGTTGACTACTCTGATCCATACTTTCGACTTGTGAAAATACAACTTGTTAATAAATGTGTGGCATTTGTCAATGCGTACTATTCCCCCGATAAACCAGAAAACAACCATCACATAGGAGTTTATTACATATGGTATGTTTACATTCAGGCTTTACTATATTTACGTACGATTAACTGAAAAATACAGAAATACCATAATAAGCATAAACCCAATCAAGCATGGTACTGAATAGCAATAAATAGCAAATAATGGACAATATACAAACATGGTTCAATATTAAGAAATCACTAGTGCGCACTAATCATGCGTGACGACTGATCACACTGTATGATCTAATCTAATACCGATTATTTCAATAATAACGGGCCTAATACAAAATAATATAGGGTACAAAATAGCTTGAATCAATCTATGGTATCAATAGACAATATATTTACATAAAAAACATACCAAGTTATGTACCACCAAGCCTTTACAAACTTATCACTATCAGAGATCAGAGCACTTCAAACCACGCTGCCAACCATGACTAAAAGTAAGCTTATCACGCCCTGGCTAGTTCGTGTTACTCGTAACTATTAGCCGTTCTAGGGTAGAGTTCGTTTCGTTCTCTACATATTACATTGCCCGAAGTGTCTGTCAGTTGTTTTATACAGTTAGAATTTTGTCGCTGTTTCTCTAGATTTAAGAAATATGCGGTACACCTGTCACCCTCTGTAGCGTTTAGGGACTTGCTACGTAGTATGGCACCACGACATGTTTCTTCGTCCATTTCGGAAAGTTGTAACTCTAAGGTTTTTATTAAAGTTAAATCATGTGTGGTGCCCATGGATAGCCTCCTATACTCTTTGGCGAGATCAGTCTGAAGGGACCAAAACTTTCTTTTTTCTTGCTTTTTCTTACTCTTTGAGTATGTTTGAGCCAAATTTTTAATTTTGTATTTGAGATTGTCCCACCAGACTAAAATCTCCGTGGAGTACAGGGGGCTATCTCTTTCTTTCTTAATTAAATCAGTAATCAAAGTAGTAAAATTAATATCTTTTAAAAGCGTATTATTAAAAATATAAAGTCCGGGGCCTTTTTCACATTTGTTAAAATCAATTAAAATACTAACTGGGCTATGGTCTGATAAAGACGAATATGTGATAAAACAATTAAAAACATTGTGAATAAAACATTGGGGTATAAAAATAAAATCTATCCGGCTGCTTTTAAGAACATTGTTCACTATACTCTTACGAGTGTATTGCCTTTTATTGGGGTGTCTACACCTAAAAATATCAGTTAAATTGTGTTCATTTAAAAAAGAATTAAAAATTGCACTTCCCCGCTTACTACTATGCATATAATCGGCCCTGTCAAGCGAAGGGTTTAAAATTTCGTTAAAATCACCAGTTAAAATTGAATACGGAGTTAAAAAGGATGAAATACATGTATAAAATTCGGTTCTTTCATTAAAAACGTTTGGAGCATAAATAGATAAAACATTAAAAACACAATCATCCATATTAAAATTAACTTTCACAATTCTTCCATCTAAATCACTTTCACTATTTACAATAAAACTTTTAAGATTATTCTTTACTAAAATTGCAACACCTCTACGTTTATTGTTAAAATTACTATAGAACACAGGCCCATCCCATAAAAGTTGCACTCTTAAAATAATATTGTCATCCCAAAATGTTTCTTGAAGGCACAAGATGTCACTTCCACTATCCTTTATATATGTAAGCACTTTTTGAATTTTGTTCCAATCCCGCAATCCATTCACATTCCAAGTAGTTATTTTAGGCATATGTAAAAAGTTTAAAATATAAAGGTATAAGGTAAAGGAAACTATAAAGGACACGTAAAGATGTTTTGTTGAATACAATTGTTTATTACACATTTAAGGTCTCTTAATCTGTGGGAGCGACATCTCTTTATTGGGGCTATTTTCCCTACTATTTAGTGCTTTAAGTTTAGAGGGGGTGGGGGATTGTCGAGAGACTGGGACTCGCCTATAACGACCGCTCTTATCTTTTATTGCCACAAAATTCATGCCAGTGTTGGTTTCTTCTAAAAAGTCATCAATAATTGAGTATTCGTCCTTGTTGATGTTAAATGAGGGGGAATTAGTTTCGGGGGAATTAGTTTCGGGGACATCGTGGCGTGTTGACTCCGCCGACGGTAGCACTTCGTCATGGCTCAGTACTTGATCTTGATTAGCGTTTAAGTCGTCGTTGTCTTTCTTTTGTTTTTTTCCCTCGTTAATATACTCACTAGTTTCGCAGCTTAAGTCTCGTTTATTTGTGTTCACTGTTTGTTGGTCTTGGTCCCCCTCATTAGTATCAAAAAACTGTTCACATGAACACAAATTTTCAGTCTTCTCACATTTATCACAAGTAGGGGTGGGGCATCTAAAGGCCATGTGTCCGAATTGTCTGCGTTTTGCACATTTTATTTGGGGACATTCCTTTTTTTCGTGATCAGGGCTAAGGCACTTGTAGCACACTTTAGTCTGGTTATTGTGTAAAAGTTTGAATGATTGTGGGCCCTCTAGAGTTCCAAAATTCATAGCCCATGGTAGAGATCTTAAAGTGGGGGGAAATTTACACTTAACGTGTCGTGTGCCGTCAGCTACATTCGGGGATTTTTTATGGAAGTGTCTTACCACTGGGCCCACAATTTCACCTCCAAATTTCTCCAATTTCCTAGCTATTACATCATCTTCGAGGTACGGAGGTAGATTAAAAAATGATACTACTATGAAGGGCGAAAAACTTAATTCAGGTTCATATGATGTTCCATCTACAATTAGTTCTTCACACAGGGAATGGGCATTTTCTACACTATTGAGAGTTAATTCTATCGTCGAGGGGTACCTAGGTACACATGCAAAGCATGTCCCCTCCCCGAGTTTTCCTTCTACAGCTTCAATAAAATCGTCCAATTTAACATTTTTCAAATCATTTACCTTTATTTTTACAGTGCACTCCTTCGTATATCTTCTGCTATCCATTTTAAATCCAAATTGTACACCTCCGCTAATCCTATGCGGGGTGGCGAATATTGCACAAAAATAGGGGCAAAAGCCCCTATATAACGATATATACAGTCAACAAATAACGATAACAAAGTTAATATTTACAAACACAGTTAAAAATCCTATATCACAGTAATCAAAGTTCGATACGCTTGGATAATTCTCGGAGCACACTAATCAACGTGTTAACACTTCGAGATACTAGCCAACTGTGACTAGACAGACGCTCTAACCCCTGACGCTACGGCGCCTTGATGAATGCTGCGTGAACGCTCGTCCGAAACAACGTTGTTCATTACAGGACTAAAAGTTCGTTTCGGAACCGTCATTGCATTTATCAAAGATTTTCATCCACCTCCGACGGGACTCGAACCCGCAATCCCCGGCTATCTCTCACTGCTTTTTAGCTTAGGAGGCCGATGCCTTATCCATTGGGCCACGGAGGCTGTAATTACCAGCATTTCCAGTCATATTGCTTTCGTAGGAAGGAAAAGGATTTACACTGCTCTCTTGACATGTCCTCGGTAGTATGGTGGTCAGTATCCCCGCCTGTCACGCGGGAGACCGGGGTTCAATTCCCCGCCGTGGAGGATAATTTTTTTTTTCTTCCTTTCCCTTTCTGTCCTTTTTTGCTGTGCAATTCGTTTCAAATGTATGGTATTCTTCCCCCTTTGTTGCACAGGTGACGACAGCGAACAGAGAATATAACACGTTTTATTGCATCGTACAAGGTTCTTGATTTCCCTTCTCGCAAGACACTGCCCAATCAGGTACGGCGGTGTCAGCGGGGCCGGTAAATGAGGCTGCCACTACCAGTGCGGCTTTGTAATGGTAGATCGAAGTGCCGTGCCAAGTTTGAGAGGAAAGCGATGCGGGTTTGGAGAGAAAAAGGGGAAGAAAAAAATCATGTTCCGAAATCATTCACCGAATCTGAACATGAAAAAGTAAAAAGTGCAAAAGATATCTGTGCATCGACCGGGAATCGAACCCGGGTCACCCGCGTGGCAGGCGAGTATTCTACCACTAGACCACCGATGCGGACACCTTCGTAGGCTTTGGAACTAAAGAGAATCACGCGTTGATGTACAGATCTTGCAATTCGAGAAATTACCCAGATATGGATATTATTCCGTGTCTTGGGAGATATGAAATAACAAGCGAAAAAAAAAAATTCCTAGGTTTTGGCGAGGCTCGAACTCGAGACCTTCTGCGTGTAAAGCAGACGTGATAACCGCTACACTACAGAACCTTGACAACAAAGATACAGCGATCTAAAGCCCGAATCGGACCCATTAGAAAGGAAAAAAGAAATTGTGGCAGACAAAAATGGTTCGGCTGGGGGTCGAACCCAGGACCTCTCGCGTGTGAGGCGAGCGTGATAACCACTACACTACCGAACCGTCGACAAGTGAAGAAAACAGTCTATATTTATTTTGCACGATAGTTCCCTTAAGTTAGATTGTCTTGTCCAGACACTTCCAGGCTGGGATAATTGATCTTAGCCCTAACCCTAGCCGTAGCTGTGACGCCGGTCAGACTTTTGCTTTTCAAAGCAGCCAAGGCAAGTCCTCGGTAGTATAGTGGTCAGTATCCCCGCCTGTCACGCGGGAGACCGGGGTTCAATTCCCCGCCGGGGAGGGTGCTTTTTTTTTTACTTAGGCGTTCATTGCCATCAATGAAAGTTGGAAAAGACCAATGAATACAGACACACCACTCAAATCAACAATGTGAGATACGGTGAACAGAAGGTAAAGTAAATGGACGCCCTGGTAGAGGGGGGGTAGCCATATGCAGTCAAGATACAAGCAAGCGACGGACAATTCGAGCTCTCGTGTTGTTCCATATGATCTCGGAAGCGGAAAATAGAGAAAAATGTCGGGCCGGCAGTAGTCCTCGGTAGTATAGTGGTCAGTATCCCCGCCGATTTGGATTTATTTGCAGATAAAGGAGGGGCTTTTGCTCCAGTTTTAGGAAGCCCTTTCCTAGTTTATGTCAAATATGGATATGGATGATTATGATCGATTAAAAATGAGTGCAAGGAGTTATAATCCTGAATGTACGGTGATGTTTAGAGTTGACAATATTAAGAGTGTGAATATAAATAGTCTTATCGAAGCTGTAGAGGAGAGAATAGGACTAGGAAACTGTTATGCCTGTGTGCCTAGATACCCGAATATTGTAGAAGTAACTGTTGATTGTGTGGATAATGCTACGATCATTAGTGACGGAGTAGAGGTGGATTCTAAATTCTTGTGTGGTGAACTTTTATATACTCGTTATATGGTTGTTTCTATCCTAAACCTACCAGTGTACATTGAAGATGAGATTATCACTGCAAAATTGGAAAATTTCGTTGAAGTTTGCGGACCGGTAAGAAAGAAATATTACAACAATTATAAAGGGTGTACTGATGGTACGAGATTCGTTAAATGTAAATTCCCAGGGAACATAAAATCGCTACCATGGGCCATGACCTTCGAAACCATAGGAGGAGCAAGAAGCTTTAGAGTAATTCACAACAACCAAAAGAAAGTTTGCCATCAATGTCTGTCAGAGGATCATATGTATTATAACTGCCCTGATATCCAGTGTAGGCGTTGTGAAAATTATGGACATATAGCGGCTGATTGTGTTTTAATAAGATGTGAGTACTGCAGAAGATTAAACTGTAATTGTGACAAAAATGGTAGACATAGAAGTAGAACAAAAGAGGAAAATAAAGAGACAATGACAGTAAGTGATAAAGTAGAGCCGGAGTTAAATGTAAAAGTTGATGAAGGAAACAAAAGAACGTCGACCTTTAATGAAGTGAACAAATACCAATACCAAGCAGACGACGTAAATGATACTCAGCCTAAAGCAGACGTCAACAATGTGAATAAAACTAATGTAGTTAAAGGTATAGCCACAAAACGTAAAATTGAACAAAGACGAGACGAAGAAAAACCGAAACAACAAGAAGAGGAAATCGAAAATGAAGGTGAAAACGATTACAACGAAAATATGGATATTAATTGTGAAACGGAGTCTACTGATACTGGTGCAGACTCAATTGAGAAAGACAGAAATAACAAGAAAACCAAAGTCCAGAGTTTTACAGAGATAGATGACAGCATAAATGAAGGGGTAAATATTGATGATTTCAGTATAATCCCAGGGCCAGGTGAGAAGCTTGACATCACTCCAAACTTAGTCATGACCCCACCACTCCATCAGAATACCCAATCCACTCAGAAAGAAACCTCCACACCCAAAAAGTCCGAGAAAATCACAGAGAAAAATGACTCACCAAAGAAGAATCACCATACCCTTGAGAAGACCAATACAGTTAAAAGCCCAGGTAAAACAGAATATGCCAGACATACAACACAGCCTTTAAAACAACAGAGACAACAACAAATTAAAGAATATAAAACAACGAAGCCAAAGATTCCACCACGAAAATACGAACCAAACATCGACACATTAAAGAAATTAGTTGAAGATCGTCAAAAGCGAAAAGAGAATACTTCAAAATGATAAGTTATGTGTTTTATACTATACTTTTATATTTATATATTTATTCAAAAATGATCCAAATAGCTTCATGGAATGTAAACGGCCTTAGAAGCAAGAATAAGATATTGAATATTTTCTCTTACATATCAAATCACAATATCGATATAACATGTTTACAAGAAACGCATTGGGATATCAACTTTAATTTGGAAAACTTTAAACATTACTGTAATTTTCATATAATTTCAAATAGTTATAGCCCAAATAGCAGAGGCCTTATAATGATATTTAAAAATGAACTTAAAAAATGTATTAAAGATATCATCAAAGATGAAAATGGCAGAATTTTAAAGGTAATTTGTCATATTGATAACAAGGTTATATCATTATTTTCTATTTATGCTCCTAATAATGCTAAAGAACGAATAGCCTTTTTTAATGAGCTGTCTAATTACATCACTCGAAATGATAATAACATACTGTGTGGTGATTTTAATGATGTTCTTAATCCCCAATTTGATCGTTTTAAAAATATGTATACTCATAAAATTTCAAGTTCTAATTTTAATTCCTTTGTTACTAATAATAATCTTTGTGATATTTTCAGATTTAAAAACCCGGATAAACGTGAATTTACCAGAAGAGGCACTCAAGATAATAGTTTAAAAATGAGCAGAATTGATTATATTTTTATATCTACATCTCTAAAGGTAAATTCAGTTTACTCGAGTTTTTTACATTTGAAACTTTCTGACCACAGTCTTGTGAATTTGACAATTAATCTAAATGAATGTGAAAGAGGACCAGGGGTCTATGTTTTTAATAATGAATTATTAAATGATGCTGTTTATTGTAAAACTGTTGTAAAATTAATAGAATTTGAATTAATCAGTGAATTTTATAATGATAATGTATTAGTTTGGTACGATAATCTTAAATGTAAGATAAAGTCTTTTTCAAGATCGTATTCTAAAAATATTAATAGTATAAGAAAGAAAAAATTAAGTGCATTGCAAACTAGATTGAGTCAAGCTTATAGCAAAGCAGCTAATACTTCTGACTATGATATTTCTGAAATTTTAGAATTAGAGAAGGAATTGAATGAGTATGAACATAAAGTATGCCAGGCTGCTATACTTAGATCAAAAATACAATATAATACAGAAAGTGACAGAAATACTAACTTCTTTTTAAAATTAGAACAACAGAGACAAAATAATAATGCAATTAGCAGCCTTTTATTGTCTGATGGTAGTATCTTAAGAGAATCTAATTCTATTGTTAATGAATCTTCCAATTATTTTGCTGAGTTATATGGTAAAAATGATGATAATGAGGACATTTCTGCAATAGAATCAGTAGGTAAATTAATTACTAAAACCTTAAGTAATGAAGAGAGAGATATGTGTGACAAACAAATTAGCCTAGCTGACCTAACAAATGCTTTAAACTCTATGCCTGATGGTAAGAGTCCTGGCCTCGACTCACTCACACCTCAGTTTTATATCAAGTTTTGGAAACAACTAGGACCAATTTTGATTAATGTTGTTAATTGCATAAAAACAACCGGTACTTTAACTAGATCAATGAGGCAAGGAATTCTTACTTTGATTTATAAGAATAAGGGAGATAAGCAAGTCCTTAAAAACTACCGCCCCATATCATTATTGAACACTGATTATAAAATCATTGCTAAGGTACTAAGTTCTAGGCTTAGGAATGTAGTGGCTTCTATAGTCTCCCCTGAACAAACCTGTGGAGTTCCAGGTAGGAACATATCAGACAACATTGCTAATATTAGAGACATCATTAGCTATGCAGAGGGGGAGAATATAGAAGCCTACATCCTTAAGTTGGACGCAGCCCGCGCATTTGATGTTGTATCCAGGACATATCTTTATAATATACTTAAGTATTTTGGATTTGGAGAATTTTTTATCAATTTTATCAAAATATTATATAATAATAACATATGTAGTTGTGTTAAAATAAATGGTTTTTTATCTCCCTTTTTCAGGATGTTCACTGGTATCAGACAGGGAGATCCCCTAAGTAGTTTACTATACATCCTTACTGCTGAACCAATGAACATCCTGATAAAATTATCTCCTCTTAGAGGTATTGATTTCAAATTTACAAATTTAACATCCATTATATTCCAGTATGCTGATGACACAAATTTAGTTTTAAGTGATATTAATTCAGTAAATTCAGTATTTGATGTAATTAAGCCCTATCTTAAGTCTTCAGGTGCAAACATAAATGTTGAAAAGTCAGAAATTCTTCCTATTGGTTGTGTTAAAAATCAAAATTTAAATTTTACTGTACCAATTAAGCAAGTTGAAGGTGCTATAGAAATTTTAGGTGTTTATTTAGGTGATAATATTCAGTTATGTTCTGAATTAAATTGGAACAAGAAGTTATCTTCAATAAAGAGATTGTTAGGATATTGGAGTAATCGACAGATTACATTACAAGGCAAAGTTTTAGTAATTAATTCATTAATTATATCCAAACTATGTTATAATTTATCTGTTATTGAAATCCCTGTTGATATAGAAAGAGATATAACCAAATCTATTGTAAATTTTGTTTGGAGAGGTAAACCTCCTTTAATTCAATATAGTTCTTTAATTAATTCTAAAGAAATGGTGGGTTAGCTCTTTTTGATATTAATTTAAAGTCACAATCATTAGTTTTAAAGTACATTGCTAAGTATCTAGATCCAAATTATAAGTCAGTATGGAAAGAATTAATGAGTTATTTTCTTTCTAAGTATGGAAATTTACAACTTACTGATGATATATTTAAAATCTGCTTGTATAATAAGTATTTGTTAAAATTACCTCCCTTCTATCAGTTTTTATTAAGGTCATGGGACAATCTACATAGTAATGTAAGAAGTCAACCAGTAAATATTAATGATGTAGCAATCCAACCTATCTTTCACAATGATAATATAAGACATAATGGTAGAATGTTAAATAATGATGTATTTGAAGCAAGTGGCATTGTAAAGGTGGAGGATGTAATATATTATGTAAAACCTGGTTTTTTTAATACAAAATATATCATTGATATTATTGATGAATTTTTTCCTGATACAAATCATGATAAAATAACTGAGTATTATACTGTTATTAAGGAATCCATTCCCAAAGAATGGTGTAGAATTATTTATACACAAAGTTATAAAGGTAAAAACCCAGTAGAACACTTTGTAATTAATAATGTCAAAATATCTATTAGTCAGTTAAATAGTAAATATGTTTATTCTTTGTTTTTAAAAAATTTTTGTATTGAGCCTAAATGTATATCTCATTGTGAAAGTTTGGGTTATGATGTAGACTGGAAAGTCACATGGAAAAATTTAACTGATAATTTTAAAAATCCTCATATTAAAGAACTTGATTTTAAAATTGTACATAATATTATATGGACTAAGATGAAATTATTTAAAATTGTTAAAGTTGATAATGATTTATGCCCAGTATGCTGTGATGAACCTGAAAATATTTCACATATGTTCTTTGAATGTTTTGATTGCAAGCTTTTAACTAGTTTAGTACAGAATATACTTAAAGACATCCTGTCGCAAAATATTACAGAAAAACTATTAGAACTAGAATTGCTTACAATTATGAACGTATTTCGAGAGCCTTAAAATATTATGTAGGCTAAATTTGCAATTACCTACATCTAGACAATATATTGAATATCATTTGACCTAGTTTTCAAAGTCATAAAATAATTAGGTCACACCTTCCGTAACGGTTAATGATGGCGAAAATATGAAAATTATCAATTTTTGCTGTATTTAAGTACACTTATCTCTATGAATTTTTTAAGTAAGCCAAATTAAAAAATATCTACTCGTAGACAATATATTGAATATTATTTGACCTAATTTTTAAGGTCATAGATTAAGTGGGTCACACCTTCCGTACCCGTTAAAGTGACCTAATTTTGAAAAAATCGAAATTTAAATAATTCGAAAGAAAATACGAAATTTGAAAATCGGTCTCCAAGAAAAGGTAGATAATGATCCATTGTATCTATGTGCTAAATTTCATCAAAATCGGTCTATCAGTAGTGTCTGAATTTCGGATTTAAGAATTGTAACGAAAATTCAAAATGGCGGCCGATATGGCAGCTTGACCTAATTATTTAGGTCAAATCAATTACTATTGACAAGTTATTTATAAAACAGTTTTCACTTTTCACCTAGCAGTTATAGACCGGAAGTTACGTAATTACGTCATTTGAGGCTAAACCGGAAGTGGAATTTTCTTTTTCACATTTTTTCAAAAATTATAAACATATCGCCTATCAACTGGTAAAGTTTCAAAATTTTACCATTTATATTAAAGGAGAAATCACGGTCTGAAATTTTTGCCGATGACCCTTGAATATTGAATTGCAAATCGTGGGTAAAATATTTAACCTAATTGCATAAAACCTATAATTGTTAGTTGACAAATACATTGAAGTTTTCAAATCTGAAAATCCGGTCAAAATCGAACTGAAAAAAACTTGCTAAAGCAAAAAAACCTGAACTTCCGGTTCTCACTTCCTGTCAGAGATAGAACTTCCGGTTTTGTTTTATTTGATAATAGAAATCATTCTAAAATCAACTGTAGATTTAGAATTTCTGCACCTTTTTCCAGTTTGTCTGCAAACTCATCCAAGAATTACAAAAAAAAAAAAAAAAAAAAAAAAAACTAGAATTGCTTACA
>JAUJPP010000441.1:0-12057 GCA_030562195.1 Nipponacmea schrenckii
GCAGCACTCTTCCAAAGTACTTTTATTTGAACCGGGTAAAGCTGTGAAGAGGACTGATATGGTAATCATGTATTTGTTACCATCAGTTTTGGGATAGGGCCAACATGTGTCGATTCCAATGAATTCAAGGGAAATTCAGGCACTCGCAAAGACTGCAATGGCATTTTTTGCTTTTTTTAGATGTTTCATACAGCACTGGTTTCATTTCTGTATATGAAAAACAACATCTTTGTACGTCCATATCCAGAAGTAACGCTTTCTTTATCGGTCATACATTTTGGTTCTCATGGAACTGCAAAAGAATTTCACCTTTGCAATTCCTTTGGAACCACCAATTGCAATCGTTCGGATCATTTGAAGTTGGTTTTGAAATATGATAAATGATTTTTGAAGCCACAACACAATCCACAATGTCCTTATTGAAATGCATTTAGTTCCGGGTCATTGCGTTGTAACTTTGGAACATCAACATTATCAAATTTGAAATCAGAATCAGAATCTGTCTCGACAACAGCGTGGTCGCTATCACTAGCATTCGCCTTTTGTAATTTGTCTATGTCGGTGACAGCTAACTCTACATCTATGTCATCGCGTCGAAAGGTACGTTATCATAGTTGATTCTGCTCAACATGTCTGTGCGTGAATTACTACTGCCACTAGTTCTCGAGTTTCCAGTGGAAAGGTTAGTAAAGCGATCTGCTTATTTTTGTGTTTTTCACTTAGCTTTGTAACTGATTTTCTAGAGTTTCTGTGTGGTTCATAGTACACGTATCTACTTCCATGGGTACCTCTGTGGTGGTACGTTTGCGCATTTTGAGGGCCCTTGACGTATGCTGTATTGCAGAAGCCTTTTTGATAGCTTGATCAAAGGTATTCGGGTAGACTGGTGACCAGTCTTCTTTGTTGACGCACAGCATCAGTTTAATGAACGGATACAACGTATGGAATGAGGTGAATGAACATAAATAAAATCATTATCATTATAAAAACTTAACGAAGCTTGTTCATCGGAATATCAGCCGATTGCCGAATGGAAAAAACCAACGTGACATCAATCAACCCCCCCCCCCCCCCAAGACGGTCTCGGCTAGCCTGCTCCAGTCGAGACTTGATTCATGAAGGTAAGTATCGATTTTAATTTATCTTTTGGGGTAAATATTTCAATTCTTACAAAAATAATCGGCAAAATTCGATTAAGAAAATATTGTGGTCTTTCCCGAACCACACGGCGCGCACAAAAAAACATCTTTCTTCTGTAGATAAGCGGTGATTATTGACCTCTGATATTCCTTTGGATCTTTATAACCAAAAGCCGGTAAAACATGTCCAATCGCCTCGTCAATATCCGCTAATTCGGACATGATTCCAACGGCGTGTGTGTGGAATTGAATCCGCGATAATCGAGACTTTATTTACAAAATTCATGTCACATGACCCCAAAGCGTGATCGACAACTGTCAATCATTCCAAATAAGGTAGGACGAAAAACATGTCAAACACGCCCATTTTATTGTTAACTTCGCAATTTGTCCAGTCTCTCTCGTAGGATACAAGTTTACTCAATTTTTTTTTTTTTTGCAGTGCGTTCATCGAACGCACTGCTTTGTTTTCGAAATGTTTTTTTTTTTTTTTTTGCAGTGCGTTCTATCGAACGCACTGCTTTGTTTTCGAAATGACTATTTTTTTTTTTTTTTTTGTCTCTTTCTGGTCACGCTCCCCAGCCATAACTGCAAATGTCTTACACAATCTGGCGTGATATTGTGACGTAATTTAGTGCTCGTTGTTGTTTAAATGTAAAATGACGCATTTTTGTTCTACCGGAAATGACGTAGAACGTCACAAATTTTATTTTTGTTTACTAACTCACGGCTCGTTTTTTTATCCAATCTGGTTCGGACTTTTTTTATTTACTACTTATAACTTAGATTTACATAATAGCAGTTTAAAAATTTTGAAATTTTTACTTTTGTTGCTGACTTTTGAACTTTAAAATTTAACACTTTTTCTAACTTTCGCAATTTTGATTAGATCGAAATCAAAATTTGCAGTTAGATAAACATTTTTCTTGTGAAGAAAAATCTGTTTTCAAAATGTCGACATCACTTCCGGTTTCGGCGTCATACGTCGCTAAACTTCGAATTTTCACTTCCGGAATTCTAAAGATATTTGAATTTTGTTTTTTGCAATTAGTTACTATTAACCCATAATGATTTTACAATTAACAAAAATTGAACCGGAAGTAACAGATCAGTCGCCATCATTAAACCACTTACTTTTGTAAAGTGAAAAATTGGGCCTTAGGGGTTAATCGGACAATTGTAATTTTGATGTCTATGAAATCTTCAATCGATTGCTAACAATTCTTAGGAAGCCGAATTTTGAATTTCGATTTAGCTTACTTTACATTTCCGGTTCTTTTTTTTCACTCAGTGCCTAATTTTCCAACGTTCATATATCGTGACCTTGACCTTTGGTGACCATGTGACCTGCACAAAAGTTGTTGCCCTTGTCGAGATCTATCCATTGATGTCTTCATTTGTGTTGTGCAATGTCAACTTCCGGTTTTACAGCCATTTGAAAATTGCACTTTTTAACTTCGAAGAGCTCTGTCACGTGACCTAATTTACATACGTCAAAATTTCTTTTATGTCCTTATTACGCGTAATTTATTCTTTCCAATGGTGTATAACACTTTATATTTTGATCAAAATTGCGCTTTTTAATATTTGAAAATTTTGTTCTTAGTTCTATATTAATTGTGCGTGATTTATGAAAAAGCACGTGTTTTTTTTAAGTTACGTCTTATTTTTTCACAAAAATTGGTAGATGAGTAGACAAAAAATTATCATTAAAGATTCCGATAAAACATTTTCCGAAATTAGCCGGAAACGTCCGAAAATGACCAAAAAATGTAGAAAATCATAGAAATCGGAATTTTCGGATTAAATTTTTGCACAAACTTGCAATTTTATTATTCCACAGAATTAGTACCATCAATATCTTCATTTTGTATGTATGCCGTATATGCAAATTCCTAACCGTTTGATCGCCATCTTGAAATATGCAAATTATTGGAAAAATACTACTCGTCCGCCATTTTTAATCCTATTTTTTCAGACTTGTTTTAAAATATAATTTGGATAATTATCTAGGTCCTCTAGTTGCATATTTTTCAATTTCAAATTTGTCTTTGGACCAGGTCCTGCCAAAGTTTTTCAAAACTGACTTCCGTTTGAAAGTTCATAACTTTTGAACTCTACCATATGCATCCTTTTGATCTCAAAACAACATCACCAGAGAGGCACTGGACTGGAATCCCCAAGGGCATAGAAGACAAGGACGACCTTTACATAGCTTGAAAAGAATAAGACTGAAAGAGCTAGGAAGGATTGGCAAGACCTGGAATGAAGCAAAAAGAACAGCTCATAACAGAGTGAGATGGAGAATGTCTGTAGCAGCCCTATTCTCCGCAAGGAACGAAGAGGACTAACTTACTAATATGCATCCTTTATTTTTCTGCAAAATCATCTTCATTGGCTAAAGGTTCATATGATACCTTGATTTCTAATTTTAGTAAAGAACATTTGGATTAATAGGGATCCAAAAATTGGTAATTTGCATATTTCTCGTATCTTCAGATGGTTATATCTCATGAACAAGACTCTTGGCAACATTCTAATTGTGATTTTCATCAGCTTTCTAACAATATCTTTATTTTAGCTATAGACCGAAAACTGATGAAAATACGCCTAGTAGAAAATAAACGATTTTAACATTCATATTTTTTTATATTTAGTTCTATTTAACTTAAAAACAAAATTCGAACAGATTTATAATGTGCAAATTCCCAGCTTTCAAGCAATATATAAATCAATATGTATAAATAAAAATTCCGAAAAGTTTTAAGAATAAAATTACACTCTAATTAAACAGATATAAATAAACAGGTCATAAAGTCTGACTGTGTTAATTTCTTATCTTTTGGTCAAGACACAAATTTTGACATTTCCAGTTAAAGTATCACAACCAATCAAAACAAGTCATTAGACTTTGTGGGCGTGGTTAAGCCCAGATATTTTACATCACTGTGTGTATTTTTCTTTCAATCGAAATAGGGTCTCGGAGGATCAGTCAATATGTGTTATTTTGATGGACATGTATATAGAATCTATAACCGATTGCCGAAATTTATATGGAAACTGATTTTTGAATTTTTAATTTGATTTTGATTTAATTACGATTAAAAATTATAAAAACTTCGAAGGTGAATATTGTGACGTTGACCTTTGGCGATCTTTATACCTGTACATGATAGTTCTATCCAATGACATATTAAGCTTTATAGCAAAATGTAAACTTTCGATTTATCGGCATTTAAAAATTGCGAATTTTTCCTATAAAACGGTCAATTCACAAATTTTGACATTTCCAGTTGAAGTTTCCAAAACAAGTCAATGGACTTTGTGGGCGTGGTTAAGCCCAGATATTTTTACATCACAAACCTTAATGATTGCCAGTCTACAAACAAACTCAAATGTCACGTGTTAATCATGAATAAATCATCTCTCCCAATAATCGCAAAATCAATCTACATTCTATCCTTAAATGACAGCCAGGAGACCAACAAATTTTAAATAGCTCTAAAGCTGCAGAACTGTTACAAACAGGTCTAGTTATTCTTTCCAATGGTGTATAACACTTGCTATTTGATCAAAATTGCACGTTTTAAATTTGCAAATTTTGTAATTTCTTCTATACTAACTGTGTGTATTTTTCTTTAAATCGAAATAGGGTCTCGGAAGATAATTCAATTTGTGTTATTTTGATGTACATGTATATAGAATCTATTGCCGAAATATATATGGAAACCGATTTTTGAATTGTTATTTTGATTTTGATTTTTTGCGATTAAAAATTAATCCAGTTAAAATGATTCAAAGATATTATATATCTTAAATAAAAGGAATGATTGTTCATTTCTCGTTGTGGGCGATGTATGATATGGAATATTTGGAAGGAAATGACAACCTTTAGAATTTTAAATGATATTCTCTTAAGCAAAAATAATGTACAGTTGAGAGGACTAGTGGTATAAGGGACGGAACTCTATAAAATACTCTCTTAAAGATGTAAAGCCGCGCTGTTAATTTGATGGCTCTATGTTATACCATGGCAACTTGCCACAAATTGCAGGATCTAATGTTCCTACTACACCTAAATTAAGATTGATAAATAAATAAATAAACAAATTAAAAGTATCAACGATCTGGAAAGTTAATTTAATCCGAGATCAATTTGTAATCTCAAATAAGGTGTTATGTCCCTTAGACCACAAATTTGTTTTTTCGACGTTTTGTTTTACACACTAATTAAATAGATATAAATGTTACAAGAAGAGTTAAGAAGATAATGTAACAGGGCAAAAAGTCAAATTGTGTTAATTTCTTATCGTTTGGTCAAGACAAATTTTGACATTTCCAGTTTAAGAATCGCACCCAATCAAAACAAGTCATTATACTGAGTAGGCGTGGTTACGTTCTATTTTAAATGACAGCCAGGAGATATAACAAATTCTAAATATCTCGGAAGCTGCACAATTGTTACAAACAGCTCTAGTTATTATTATGGAATTGGATATTATAAATGCAACGTTTCACCCATGCAATAGAAGGGACGCGCACTGCCTTGGTCTAACGGTTCTAGTTTTTTTTTTTTTTTGGGAAGCTCGCTAGCCCAAACGGAAAAAGATTATTCTTTTTCTGTTTTCACCAATGGTTTTTATATGGGCTGGAATCAAAAATGAATATCTAACATGAAATTTTCGCTAAGCCGAAAGTGGCTTATTGCATAATATGCAAATAAGATTTCAAGCTAGCTCGGGCCCTAATAGTCGCATCGGTCTGAAATTTACAGGATATAGATAGATAGGCAGCGCAATTAAAACTACATCATCAAAATTTTTTGATCACTTCCCGGGTTTTGGGGGCGTGGGGACTTCCGGTTTTTTTCGTCTCATGTCGGGCGACCCTGCTTCCGATGTAATTCAAGATTCTAAACAAAATCAGTATATTTTAGCTATACTAAATGATTTTAATCCCCTGAGATGAAGAAAAATTAAATTGAATGTTGCGCATGCGCAGTTTTCAAAAATGGCAAATTTTCTTAAAAATTTAATAAGTCCCCCAAATTTATTAACCGTTTTTTATGATTTTGGTGTCTATCGAAACCTTGATACTTTATCAAAAAAATTTTGGGGAACAGAATTTTGATTTTCGAATTTGAATTTTTTTTTATGCCCGTTCGAATTTTTCAAAAAATTTTAAAAATCTATATCTCGTGACCTTGACCTTAAATGACCTTGACATTTGAGATGTAGAATGTCATTTACCTCAGCTGTCTATAGATCTGCTGATATTGCATGACAAATATTAACTTCCGGTTTTATAGCCCACCGAAATCTGACTATTTTGCAATTTTGGACGGTTATGTTACACTTTCGGGCTCTTATGTTCGGATCGATCTGAAATTTACAGGATATAGATAGATATGCAACACAATTAAAAATATATCATCAAAATTTTTTGATCACTTCCGGTTTGGGCGTGGGGACTTCCGTGTTTTTTTTATCTCATTTCAGGCGACCCTACATCCCCTGTAATTTAAGAATGTAAGCAAAAACAGTACATTAGCTATACAAAATAATTTGCATCCCTCGAGAAGAAAAAAATTCCAATTGCTAATAAAATTTATTTATAATTTTGTAAAATTTTTGCATACAAATTCAAAAAATATCTCATTATAAAGCTGTGAATTAGCAAATTATCACATAGCTTGAATTTTCTCTCTATGTTAATTACAACCAAAGTTACAAAATAATGTTTAAATTTGAATATAGAGAGTTTAAATTTCATGACAAATTGTCATCTTACTACCTACAAATAAATAAACAAATTAAAAGTATTAACGATCTGGAAAGTTAATTTAATCCGAGATCAATTTGTATTCTCAAATAAGGTGTTATGTCCCTTTATGACCACAAATTTGTTTTTTCGACGTTTTGTTTTACACACTAATTAAACAGATATAAATGTTACAAGAAGAGTTAAGAAGATAATGCAACAGGGCAAAAAGTCAAATTGTGTTAATTTCTTATCGTTTGGTCAAGACAAATTTTGACATTTGCAGTTTAAGTATCGCAACCAATCAAAACAAGTCATTATACTGAGTAGGCGTGATTACGTTCTATTTTAAATGACAGCCAGGAGATATAACACATTCTAAATATCTCGGAAGCTGCACAATTGTTACAAACAGGTCTAGTTATTATTATGGAATTGGATATTATAAATGCAACGTTTCACCCATGCAATAGAAGGGACGCGCACTGCCTTGGTACCGTCTAACGGTTCTAGTTTTTTTTTTTTTTCGAATTCTGGTCAGAGCGCCCAGCCAAAACTGCACATGCCACGCACATTCTGTTAACATTTCTCCCGAAAATGCTGCGAGAGTAAATCTGATGAATGTATTTTGACGCCATTTTGACCTACAGGAAATGACGTAGCGCCGTCTACAGTTTTTCTTTGTTTTTCAATTTGCGGCTTTATTTTTGATCCGATTTTTATCGTTTTTTTTTAGGTAACTACATTGAATTTAGTTTTAAAAGATAGCAATTTAAGAATTATACATTTCCCAACTTTCTCGCTGACATTTTGAATTTGAAATTTTTTGCATTTTCTAACTTCTACAGTTTTATTTCGATCGATCTGAAAACTTACAGATATATAGACCTTTGGATTTCGAAGTATAATTAATTTTCAAAATTTCGATATCACTTCCGGTTTTGATGTTATTTGCTTTTAAAGTTGAACTTTGCACTTCCGGAATAATGAAGATATTTGAAAAATTTTTTTTGCAATTAGCTACAATTGTCTGTTGAATGATGCCAAATTAAGAAAATTCGAACCGGAAGTAACGGATTTTCCGCCATCTTGATACGACTAAATTTTGTAAAACTGAAATAAGTTCTCAGGGATAAGTCTAATTTGCATAATTTTAGATTTTCTAGAAACATCAATTGATTGCGCAAAAAAGTATGGGAAGGGATTTTTGAATTTCGTTTTTGCTTTTCTTTTATTTCCGGTTGAATTTTTTCAGTAATTGTCAAAACTTTAACCGGTCATATTTCGTGACCTTGACCTTTGATGACCTTTTGACCCGAACAAAAGTTATTGCCCTTCATTATATCTGCCCAATGGTATCCCCACTTTTGTTGTCCGATGTTTACTTCCGGTTTTGCAGCCAATTGAAAATCACGAATTTTAACTTTTAAGAGCTCTATCACGTGACCCAATTTACATAGGACAGAATTTCTTACATATTCCTTTTACGCTTAATCTCACCTTTCTATTAATATATCACACTTTGTATTTTAATCAAAATTCCGCGTTTAAAAATTTTAAAATTTTGTAATTTCAACTATACTAACTGTGCGTGTTTTTCTTTAAATCGAAATAGAGTCTCAGGGGATAGCTCGATTTGTGTTATTTTGATGTATATAGAATCTATAACCGATTGCCGAAATATATATGGAAACAGATTTTTGAATTTTGATTTTGATTTTAATTTTTTAACGATTAAAATTTTTAAAAACTTTGAAGAGTCGTATATTGTGACGTTGACCTTTGACGAATTTTTGACCTGTACAAATATGATAGCTCTCGAGAAGTTCTATCCAATGATATATAAAGCTTTATTGTAAGATATATACTTCCGCTTTTATCGCCATTTGAAAATTGCGAATTTTCCCTGTAAAACAATCTGTTTAATGTGTTGCATTTGGGCGACCTACAAGATATGAGTTTCAGCGATCTGAAATTATTTTTTAGTTTAATCGTTCTACATCCAGTTAAAATGATTCAAAGTTGTTATATATGTTTTTCCTGTTGTGGGTGATGTAAATATTGAATATTTGGAACGAAATTACAACCTTTAGAATTTTAAATTTTTTCTCTTATAATTATGCAACAATAATATATAGTTGACTGGAATAATGGTCTAAGGGACGAAACTCTATTCAATATAAATTTTAAAATGTTAGGCCGCGCTATTTATGTGGTGTCTCAATGTTATACCCTGGCGACTTAAGACAACTTGAACCATTAGTGACCTTTCGATTTGTATATAGCTTCGACATTGTCTATCCAATGCTATATATATTTTTATTGTACGATATCTACTTTTGGTTTCATCGCCATCTGAAAATTGCGAATTTAATATATAAAACAATCTACTTTGTATTGGGTATTATTCTTACGTTTGGGCGATTTACAAATATGAGTTTCGGCGATCCGGATATCTTTAGATTAAACGACCCTCTATCCATTTTTTATTATGATTTTAACTTTTTATCTATCTTAATTGATGATGAGGGCTAAGGATGGGGAGGGGCAAAGAGGGGAAAGGGGGGTATGGGAGCGTTTGTTATGAAATCAAAATCCATTTCTGATGCACATTTTTTTTTTAATATACCCTTTTTGTCTTTTGCTTAACGAACGAACGTACGAATCCCTGGATGGAACGCACTGCTTCAGTGCCGTTAGGCGTACGGCTCTAGTTGCAGTGCGTTCATCGAACGCACTGCTTTGTTTTCGAAATGTTTTTTTTTTTTTTTTTTTTTTTTTGCAGTGCGTTCTTCGAACGCACTGCTTTGTTTTCGAAATGACTATTTTTTTTTTTTTGTCTCTTTCTGGTCACGCTCCCCAGCCATAACTGCAAATGTCTTACACAATCTAGCGTGATATTGTAACGTAATCTTGTGCTCGTTGTTGTTTAAATGTAAAATGACGCATTTTTGTTCTACCCGGGAAAAGACGTAGAACGTCACAAATTTTATTTTTTTTTACTAACTCACGGCTCGTTATTTTATCCAATCTGGTTCGGACTTTTTTTATTTACTACTTATAACTTAGATTTACATAATAGCAGTTTAAAAATTTTGAAATTTTTATTTTTGTTGCTGACTTTTTCATTTTAAAATTTAACACTTTTTCTAACTTTTGCAATTTTGATTAGATCGAAATCAAAATTTTCAGTTAGATAAACATTTTTCTTGTCAAGAAAAATCTGTTTTCAAAATGTCGACATCACTTCCGGTTTCGGCGTCATACGTCGCTAAACTTCGAATTTTCACTTCCGGAATTCTAAAGATATTTGAATTTTTTTTTTTGCAATTAGTTACTTTTAACCCATAATGATTTTATAATTAACAAAAATTGAACCGGAAGTAACAGATCAGTCGCCATCATTAAACCACTTACTTTTGTAAAGTGAAAAATTGGGCCTTAGGGGTTAATCGGACAATTGTAATTTTGATGTCTATGCAATCTTCAATCGATTGCTAACAATTCTTAGGAAGCCGAATTTTGAATTTCGATTTAGCTTACCTTTCATTTCCGGTTCTTTTTTTTCACTCAGTGCCAAATTTTTCCAACGTTCATATATCGTGACCTTGACCTTCGGTGACCATGTGACCTGCACAAAAGTTGTTGCCCTTGTCGAGATCTATCCATTGATGTCTTCATTTTTGTTGTGAAATGTCAACTTCCGGTTTTACAGCCATTTGAAAATTGCACTTTTTAACTTCGAAGAGCTCTGTCACGTGACCTCATTTACATACGTCAAAATTTCTTTTATGTCCTTATTACGCGTAATTTATTCTTTCCAATGGTGTATAACACTTTATATTTTGATCAAAATTGCGCTTTTAAATATTAGAAAATTTTGTTCTTAGTTCTATATTAATTGTGCGTGATTTATGAAAAAGCACGTGTTTTTTTTAAATTTACGTCTTATTTTTTCACAAAAATTGGTAGATGAGTAGACAAAAAATTATCATTAAAGATTCCGATAAAACATTTTTCCCAAATTAGCCGGAAACGTCCGAAAATGACCAAAAAATGAAGAAAATCACAGAAATCGGAATTTTCGGATTAAATTTTTGCACAAACTTGCAATTTTTTTATTCCACAGAATTAGTACCATCAATATCTTCATTTTGTATGTATGCCATTTATGCAAATTCCTAACCGTTTGATCGCCATCTTGAAATATGCCAATTATTGGAAAAATACTACTCGTCCGCCATTTTTAATCCTATTTTTTCAGACTTGTTTTAAAATATAATTTGGATAATTATCTAGGTCCTCTAGTGGCATATTTTTCGATTTCAAATTTGTCTTTGGACCAGGTCCTGCCAAAGTTTTTCAAAACTGACTTCCGTCTGAAAGTTCATAACTTTTGAACTCTACCATATGCATCCTTTTGATCTCAAAACAACATCATCAGAGAGGCACTGGACTGGAATCCCCAAGGGCATAGAAGACAAGGACGACCTTTACATAGCTTGAAAATAATAAGACTGAAAGAGCTAGGAAGGATTGGCAAGACCTGGAATGAAGCAAAAAGAACAGCTCATAATAGAGTGAGATGGAGAACGTCTGTAGCAGCCCTATTCTCCGCAAGGAACGAAGAGAACTAACTTACTAATATGCATCCTTTATTTTTCTGCACAATCATCTTCATTGGCTAAAGGTTCATATGATACCTTGATTTCTAATTTTAGTACAGAATATATGGATTAATAGGGATCCAAAAATTGGTAATTTGCATATTTCTCGTATCTTCAGATGGTTATATCTCATGAACAAGACTCTTGGCAACATTCTAATTGACATTATTGGGTGTGATTTTTATCAGCTTTCTAACAATATCTTTATTTTAGCTATAGACCGAAAACTGATGAAAATACGCCTAGTAGAAAATAAGCGATTTTAACATTCATATTTTTTTTATATTTAGTTCTATTTAACTTAAAAACAAAATTCGAACAGATTTATAATGTGCAAATTCCCCGCTTTCAAGCAATATATAAATCATTATGTATAAATAAAAATTGCGAAAAGTTTAAGAATAAAATTACACTCTAATTAAACAGATATAAATGCAACAGGTCATAAAATCTGATTGTGTTAATTTCTTATCTTTTGGTCAAGACACAAA
>JAUJPP010000442.1:0-11762 GCA_030562195.1 Nipponacmea schrenckii
TCCACAGACAATAATTCTACAAATAATGAACTAGGAACATCTGGAGGAAATATTTCTATAACTGTGATTTAACTGGTTAACATGAATTATGATAAATTTGAACGTATTTAACTGAATACGAGCTAGACCTTTGACATGCATCATCAAAAGTGGGATAGTCCTTATTTTGTTAGTATGTTTTGCCTCCTTTCGATAATCTGATGCATTTTTGTTCCAGTAGATTCAAGTCTTAAAGATGTTAAATATACTGTATTAAAGTTCAATACTTTAATTGGAATGTATATATCTACAGCCACTATCCGTTAGTCCGTCCGTCCGTTTTCATTTCTTGTAGGTACAATTGAGGCTGCAGTTTTTATCCAGTCTTGATGGCCCTTGATGGTATATATGTAAAACTCGGTGAGATCACGGTCCTAATTATGTAATGATCAGAACGGTTTTGGATTTCTGAGAAGGGGGTGATTGATTCTCCCATATGTATTGGCCAAGGGTGGAACGAATATTTTATTGAGAAATTCGCTTAAAGGATCTGGATCTGCTGGATATTTTTCTTCTGTTCTGATCTGAAATTAGACAAAATAATAATAGAAGTATAATACCTGTTATGTATAGATTGTTTTTAGTTTGCTATCAACAAGTTCTTTCAAGTTCTGAGTTTTTATCATGCCACTATCTTTTTTGAGTTATTGCCCTTGATGTAAAAAATCTGAATAGCGAGTAGCGAGGCTATAATACTTAATCTAGATTAAACTTGGTATGCTAGTATATTGATGGGCTGCTAATGGGTGTATGTTGATTTGTATTGCATTTCTTATTTACCTTTTTGCGTGGCAAATAAAATTTGTCACGCTTTGTTTTCGTTCGGATTATTTTTTTTTTTTTTTTTTTTTTTTTTTTTTTTTTGGGAAGCTCGCTAGCCCAAACGGAAAAAGATAGACTATTTCTGTTTTCACCAATGGTTTTTATATGGGCTGGAATCAAAAATGAATGTCTAACATGAAATTTTCGCTAAACCGAAAGTGGCTAATTGCATAATATGCAAATAAGATTTCAAGCTAGCTCGGGTCCTAATAGTCGCATCGGTCTGAAATTTACAGGATATAGATAGATAGGCAGCGCAATTAAAACTACATCATCAAAATTTTTTGATCACTTCCGGTTTGGGCGTGGCGACTTCCGGTTTTTTCGTCTCATGTCGGGCGACCCTGCTTCCGATGTAATTCAAGATTCTAAACAAAATCAGTATATTTTAGCTATACTAAATGATTTTAATCCCCTGAGATGAAGAAAAATTAAATTGAATGTTGCGCATGCGCAGTTTTCAAAAATGGCAAATTTTCTTAAAAATTTAATAAGTCCGCCAATTATTAACCGATTTTTATGATTTTGGTGTTTATCGAAACCTTGATACTTTATCTAAAAAATGTTGGGAACAGAATTTTGATTTTCGAATTTGAATTTTTTTTATGCCCCTTCGAATTTTTCGAAAATTTAAAACTCTATATCTCGTGACCTTGACCTTAAATGACCTTGACATTTCAGATGTAGAATGTCATTGACCTCAGCTGTCTATAGATGTGCTGATATTGCATGACAAATATTAACTTCCGGTTTTATAGCCCACCGAAATCTGACTATTTTGCAATTTTGGATGGTTATGTTACACTTTCGGGGTCTAATGTTCGGATCGATCTGAAATTTACAGGATATAGATAGATACGCAACACAATTAAAAATATATCATCAAAATTTTTTGATCACTTCCGGTTTGGGCGTGGGGACTTCCGTTTTTTTTTATCTCATTTCAGGCGACCCTACATCCCGTGTAATTCAAGAATGTAAGCAAAAACAATACATTAGCTATACAAAATAATTTGCATCCCTCGAGAAGAAAAAAATTCCAATTGCTAATAAAATTTATTTATTTTTTTGTAAAATTTTTGCATACAAATTCAAAAAATATCTCTTTATAAAGCTGTGAATTAGCAAATTATCACATAGCTTGAATTTTCTCTCTATGTTAATTACAACCAAAGTTACAAAATAATGTTTAAATTTGAATATAGAGAGTTTAAATTTCATGACAAATTGACATCTTACTACCTACTTAAATTTTAGTTTGGAATTTATGTAAATATCCTAGCGAAATCTTAGACATGTACAAAAATCTAATAATGAACTGATAGTAGAAACTTATAGTAGAAAAAATTGCCTATATAGCGGAAAGTTTACGCTTACAATTGTAGGCTGAAAAGTACCGGAATTGAAAGCTAGCAGGTTAGAAGTATCAAAATGTTCGAAATCCATGGGATAACGCACAGTTGCCACGCTCGGAGCTGTTCACAGTTCTAGTACTTTTTTTATTTTTATTAATTTTATTTTTATATCCTCGACTGGTGCTTGCAATACATTACTTTTGTAAAATAAAATTTTGTGTTTGTTTATATTTCTGTTCTCACACTTTGCCAAGATTATGACGTCACTATCGCAAATACTATTTAGCTAGGTATTAATTAACATACGATCGATCTCAGAAATATTTAGCGGATATTTTTGGTCGGATTTAAATTGTAAACGATTTAAGATTATTGGTGGATCAGATACAGCATAAAGCAGCATAAAAACTCCCTAAATGTAGGTCAATTTTCAATAGCCTTATGGCATCTTTGTACTTTAGTTCCTTTTGCCCGATGGTAGAATGGATTAAACATGTCCTAAATATACCATAAACAATAGATTGAAGAGATGGGTTTATACTACCCTTGATTATAATTCTCTCGGTAAACTATTTAACCTGAGTCCACTGAATGTCAAGTTGAATAGAATGATGTAAACATGTCCTAAATATATCATAAACCACCGATTGAAGAGATGTGTTTATACTACCCTTGATTATAATTCTCTCAGTAAACTATTTACTGTAAGGCTAGAAATTAATGCGTCAACAAATTAATGCGACGTTGGTTATAGAGACTAAAATGCGAGTACAAATTAATGAGATCCGCGATAGGTGTCGCATTTTTTAATATCATAATTAAAAAGAATATGTCTTTCCGGAAATATGACAGCTGGGATATGGAGAAAAGCCGGAATTCTACAAGTTTTTATTGAATGAAGACATGAACAATGATCAAGATTTTATCTTTAAATAGTCGAGTGTGAAAATCTTTTGTTTTTTTAACGTCATTGATTACTAATCAGCTTCAAATTTAGAGATAATTACCTAATTACTTAATCCCACCCAGTCTCAATTTAAATACTAAACTCCATATAATTCGCTTGAAAATATGAATTTAAAAAGCGGATACAAATTAATGCTATCGCGGATAGGTCGCATTTAATGCATTTATTTCTATCTCGCAATAATTTGTAGCCTTACAGTAACCTGAGTCCACTGAATGTCAAGTTAAATATAATGGCGTAACCATGTCCTAAATATACCATAAACCACCGATTGAAGAGATAGGTTTATACTACCCTTGATTATAATTCTCTCAGTAAACTATTTAACCCAATTATTCCTTAGATTACTCACATAACCTTCCAAGGTCAGATTAATTGCCTGTGTTCTATTCACTTGGCAGACATGGAGATGCACGAGCAAACAGTAAATTAGCTCAACACGACGAACTAAAATCATCATTAAATATTCTGACATTCAAATGGAACATATTGTTAACCAAATGTGTAATAACTCAGCTGAAAGGCGGTAACGAAATATTGTGAAACCACGATTTAGCACAATCTATATTTATCGATAAACTCCTTGTCATAAGATAAGAGACAGAAACAAAAACAATGCTTATCGATATAATTTTACCAACTGTCATGATCTTGGTCGTGGGTTTTATAGATTAAAAGAGAGTAAACTAAAATATTGTTATTCAGCCATGCGGGTATATGGTACAAACTATGTACATGGATTTACATATAGAAACAATATACATCCGGTCCATGTACTGTGTAATAAGTGTACATGGAATTGAGAACATATAACGATAGAGTTAAACTTGTGGATACGACACCAACAACAGAGGCTATCGTTTCCGCAGAGATCGATCTATGCTTGCAAATAATATATCTTAACTAGCTACACAAATTATCTTAATTTGTATTTGGTGACATTCAGTGTATAATATTTGAAATTAATTATAAAATCAAGCTATTCTATAGATTGAACCGGAACCATAAAGATTTCTCTGATTTTGGTACAAAACTTTACTTATTCTATCTATAGTAATACAATCAGTACCAAAGTCAAACGAATTGCTAATGCGATCGTCTATGAACAGAACAATATACCGTACCTCCAATATTTAACGAGTTGTCTTTGCTACTTTTGTTAAGAAGTATGGAGCAACATTGAGGTCAGAAGGAAGAACACCCCCCCCCCCCAGACAAACAATAATTCTAGATATGGTGAATCAGGACCATTCTGGATTAAACTTGGTATGCTAGTATATTGATGAGCTGCTCATGGGCGTCTCTGTGTCATTCAATATTACATTCTTACTCGTTTTACTCTATTATAATGGGGTATAGCTGGGGTATCTGTGAAATACAAGGAAATATTATGAATATCAATATCAGTTTTAAAAACGGCAGCTCCTTAGTAAGGTGTACCATACAAAGAAATATTAAAGTTATATAAATATCAGTTTCAGAATGACTGTAAACTCTATTATAATATCTATCTAGGGTCTCTATCACCGTCAAGGAAATATTACATTCATATGAATATTAGTTTCAAAAACGATGTTTTACTCTATGATAATATTTAGTAAGGGTTTCTATGACCGCCAAAGAAATATTACAGTCATTGAATATCAATTTTATAAACAGAACAATATTCAATCCAGCGTACCTCCAATATTCAACGAATGGTCATTTTTACTGGAATAAATAAATATGGAGCAACATTAGGGCCAAAAGGAAGAACGAGAGAACGATAAAAACCATAAAACCTCCTATTCCAACTAAATCTAGGAATTCACAAAGCTGTTATAAAATATCAATATAATGACATGCTGAATGAATGTCAATTTCAAAATACAAATATGTTGCTTCGCAGTACAGACTAATTATCATATATTAACACCGTTGAATATTAACAAAGCTAAGATCTATAATTAATTGGTGTCAGCAAAGGTCGATGTTCTCTTTTGAAACTTCTAACCTCAGCGACAAACTGGCCAAATTAGTGCAAAGTGCAAGTCCTTTTGTGAACCAATCTATTCTGTTTGAGTTACACCCACCTCGGATGTTCAAATATTTATTGTACCACAAATAACAAAAATTCTGAGTTATGATTGGTCCAAATACATGGGGTTTAATAGCAATTTGACATCATGTCTTTGCAATTTGGCGTATTAATTTCAGCGAACTAGTTACAAATCTTGTTAATGTTAATGATAAAAAGGAGGTCTTCTTTTTCATTCGATAGCGCACGTGCAGTTTGTTGTTATGTGCGTCATACTGCACCTGACGTCATAAAAACCGAATAGCCCATGTTCTAAATTATCCATAAAAAAGAGCCCGGGAACAAAATAATCACAATTTGTGGTACAATTCCGATAAACGACTTTCTGTTTTAGATTTAGAGGGGTTTATTCGATATTTAACCATGCTTGAATATACCATTAGAGACCCTCGACCGCAAGCGGTCTCGGGAACTAATGATTCAAGAACGGTTAAATATCGAATAAACCCCCTCTCAATCTAAAACAGAAAGTGTTTATCTTCTAATTGATGTCTTGATGTGATCGGAATTCTAAATCTCTAAATCTAGTAGATCACCAGATATACATACATTATTTTTGTTTTAAATGGGTGTAAAAAAAGACTTAAAATTAAAAAATAAAAATCATGAAATTTGCAGTTACGTATACATCTAAAGGATAATCCGGCAAGGATACAACTTCGTTATCAGTTATATGATAGGGGGGTGGGGCGTCTCATAAAGACAACTGAGATTCTTATATTAATGGAAAAAACTATGACTTGTTACGATGAACAGTGACACGTCTATTAATAATTACTTTAAAATGGCTGAAAAAAGCTGCACGAAACTAAACATCGAGACCTGCATGTTAATAAGATTAGTAGAGTGTGTCATACAGGGAAATATTACAGTTAATTTCACCTTCAGAATGACGGTTAAATCTATTATAATATTACAGTCATATGAATATCAGTTTTAGAATGGTTGTATTATTCTCTTATAATATAACAAGCCAGAGTCTGTGTGTTATTCAAGAATATCAATAAAAGGTTTACAGGTTGTAAAAGCAATTGCTCATTCATATTCAAATTCAAATATTTCTTGGGGTTAGAAAGTTTAAATCTTGTTTACCATATGAAGGAGAGACCTAATTACGGTACAGTTTAGCCAATGATCCAGAAAACAGCAGCTCCTTAGTAGGATGTATCATATAAGGAAATATTACAGTTATATGATTATCAGTTTCAAGATGACTGTTAACTCTATTATAATATCTAGCTAGGGTCTCAATGACCGTTAAAAAAATATTTTAGTCATATGAATATCGTGGATAAATGATAAGTGTAATAATTATAAAAGATAGGAGGTAAATCAACAAGGAACTAAACATATCATACTAACGGTATCATATTAGGATGGGTAACGTGTGTCATTCAAAGAAATATCGCTTTCAGAAATATCTAGCTGGCTAGGGCCTTTATATGTGTCCTTCATCTAGCTACGGCCTCTCCATGTCAAGGAAATATTACAGTCAATTGAATATCACCTTCAGAATTACGGTTAACTCTATTATACTATCTAGCAAAGGTTTCTATGTTATCTAAAAATGTCAATAACATTTTAACATGATGTAAAATCGATAACCATCATAGTTTAAATTCAATTATTTCTTGGGATAAAAAGTTGAAATCTTGTTTAACATATGAAAGAGAGACCTAGTAACCTAGGTTACTGTCTAGGCAATGAGGCAGAAAACAGCAACTCCATAACATGTACAATTAAATTTCATATAACTGGAGTTGAATTGTGTCATGAATATATGTCAATAGTACTAGAAATGAACAATTCTTACAAAAATAACAACTATATTTTACAAGGATAACAACTTAGGTTCACAAGTCTGCCGTGACAGGGATCCTTTCTACCAGCTGGTCCTTGGCCAAACCTCTTGGCATTGATCTTTCCCGGATTATCCGTACCCATTTACAACTGGGTGGACTGGAATTATGAGTGAAGATGACTTATTCAAGGTCATCGAACTTTCACACACCGATCGAGATTAGAACTCACGTCCGACATTTTCAACGTATCCAAGCAAATACTCTTGGAACTTCACTTTTTATTTCTATGTTTTATATCTTTTCTAAATATTGCGGTGTCTTAAGAATGGATCAATTAATTGACACTATCAAACGAAATAATTCTGTACACAAATGAATCTGAAGGCTGAATTTTGGACAGTGAGCTCTGAACGATATTACTGATTAGTTTATCTGAACAATTACCTTTCTGAGACTATGATTGGGCAAAAGAATGGAGCACCTATCCCCTTCCGTTCAGTTGCATTCTTAAAAACCCTTAATATTCATTCAAATTGAAAGTTACGTGTTACGATGAACAGTGACAGGTATATTAATAATTACTGTAAAATGGCTGAAAAAACTGAATGATACTAAACATCGAGGCCTGCATGTCAATACGATGAGTTGAAAAAAAATGAAATGCGTGTGTCATTCAAGGAAATATTAGGCACATGAATATCGCTTTCAAAATTATTTTACTGGCTAGGGCCTTCATATGTGTCCTTCATCTAGCTACGGTCTCTCTATGTCAAGGAAATATTACAAGTCAATTGAATATCAGTTTCGGAAAGTGTTTCTCTATTATAATATAGCTTGGTTTATTCTGTGTCCTTTCAGAATATCAATAACATTCTTACAGGATGCAATATCGATTAATCATTCATAGTTAAATTCAAAAACCTCTTGAGATTAAAAAATTGAAATCTTGTTTAGCATATGAAAGAGAGACCTAATTACGGTACAGTATAATCCATGAGTCACATTTTTGATGATTTGAAGGTAAAATGAGGTTTGCACCAAATACTAAACATGACTACATATTTTGAATACCTTGCAATTTCTATCAACATTTCTTTACATGTTTAATAATTTTAAAATTATCGATAAAAAGAAAATAGTGGTTCAAAGAGCTTTTGATTGCGTCCACCACCTGCACTGTTATGGACAACGGATTATCTACCAAAGCCTTGAAAATTCCTCTTTCATCTTGAAACATGCTGTTGTATCGAAATTGTTAAAAGCAGCATGAAATCTCCTTTGCCTTGTATAAGTTGTCTAACAAAAGTCAGCATAAATTAAACTATTATAGATTTCTTATATAACTTTAATGTGGTTTAAAAGCATTTCAATGTTCAACTACAACTAATAACAAACAGAAAAAAAAAAATTCTAAACAACAAAACAGATAAACTAAAACAAAACAGATAATCTAAAGAAAACATTATAACATTTCAATGTTTATCTTATAAAACAAAAGTCGTATTAGCCAAAACTAATAAAAGACACAGAAAACATACACAAATAAAAACAGATAAAGCATGCAGTAAATACAAAACAGATAAGCTTACACTAAAATCAGATAAAGTTAAACTAAAATCAAAATCAATTAAAAAAAAAAAAAAGAATATAAAACAGGTAAACAATGTTTAAAAAATACTTATTATTAGATAAAAATACAAGTGTCAACTTTGCATAATTAAAGATCAGTTTGCAATAAATACTGTTATTATAACATGTTTTATTGAATTTTAAATGCGATAAATTGTATATTTTATAAACCAATGATGCAGTTGAGATCAACTTTAATTTATAAATGTTAATATTTTAAATATATAGGTTTGTCCAGGAAAAAACGATAACTGTCCATATCAGGATTATACATTAAGTATCAAATTTTAAACCATATAATAAAAAATTGACATTAATAGTTTATACAATGGGCCAATCGTTATATTTGTCAAAAACAATAAAATAATTTTTATAATTTGTATATAGAAATGGAATGATGACGATCCTTATACAAAACAGATTTCTGGAAAATACACAAATATACCAAGTGTAAAAAAGACAAACTAAATACAAAACAGATATTTTAAATGCAAACTAATAAACTAAATACAAAACATATAAACCAAATACAAAACATATAAACCAAATACAAAACATATAAATCAAATACAAAATAGATAAATGCAATTTACCTCTATAAAAAAAATAATAAAATGGAATGATTCTGTATAAGGCTGGTAGGAGAATATGTGATAATAAACAACAATATAAATTTATACTCTAATTTCACGGAATATTTTATGTGTAACGAAAACACTATAAATATTTATAAAAATAAAGATAATGGAATGATCCTTTATAATGATGGAAGTCATACCATATATGATAAACAATAATAAACAAATATAAATTTATAAGAGTTTTAATCTGATTTCATTAAACAACAATTCAAAGGATAGTAAAGGGTTTTCTAAAATGTATGTATATCAAGAACACTATAAATCTCTATAAAAATAATGGAATGAAAAGATGGATGAAGATGGAAGAAGAAGTCATATTATATATAATAAAAAAAAAATAACAACAAAAAAACAATATAACAAAATACTACAGTTTTATTCTTATTTCATTAAACAACAATTCAACATCGGCAGTTCTAGTCTATTTTGGAAATAAAATTGGGTTGAGAATTATCCTGAGACTCTGTGTAGCACCATAAATTACCGTTGCATTTAAAAAGCTAGCAATACAGTTACGTTTTTATGGACTAATGAAAGATATTTAGTTTGTAATATTAGGAGACCCAGCTTGAAAACAAATCCTTTAAGGTCGGTCTTCCTCATCAGAATCAATTTCCATAAATTTAGGCATTGGTGGTGCTTTCTTGGTAAAGTCTATTGTACTATACACGACTTCAGGTTCTGGCTTGGTGCCAAGAATCCTAAACCAATTTGGAGTAAGTAACATAAGTTGAGCATATATAATACCCCCAGACTCCTGAAAAAAAAAACAGATTATCGAAAGGTGTGGTACTTTATAGATAAAAGAAAAACAAACTTCAAAACATTATATTCATGACAACGAATACTTCGAGTCAATATTCTCTTTTTAACTCAACAATTATTTTAAATACCACAACTTCTGGGCAAGACTTTACAACTTTATTATAAACTAACCTGACAACATGACACTGACACTAAGCTGGCTGTGACTGGTTCGTTAACACAAAGCCCCCAATATAGAGATGGAGAAAACCGTATGTTATTTTTAAAACAGTAAATGATTACTTACCATGTTTTGTTCACTATTTCTGGAATTAATTTCTGAGTATGTTCCCCGTATACCATTTCTAGAATTATTGTCTGTGGATGTTACCGGTATACCATTTCTAGAATGATTGTCACTGGATGTTCTTGGTAACAATACGAACTGATTAAACTTATAAACACCTTTATCTGTAATTTATCAAATATTAGAATTTTCAACTGGTTAGGAGTGCTCATCCCATCTCCAACCCTCTCTATATTCAATTACTTTGAAATATAGGCCTAGTTATCTGGATTCGCTTTTCTGGTAACTAGTTCAACATCTGTTCGGCCACAATATATCACTATATACCTGACTAATACACTGCCCTATAACTCAGATGGTACCAGGCCTTCGACAATTGTTCTAAATAGATTCAAAATCACATAAGGACGGTTAGGTAAACTGTAATTTCATACGCCTATTTGTAATAAACTTACTCTGATATTTCTTGTATATGATAACAATAATAACAATTACAATAATAGTTACTACAATAACAATAACAACTGTAGCGGCAACAATCATTTCGTTCTTGACATCATACAGCCCCTACTTAAAATCTAGCTTTAGGTTCTTCTACAATTCAATACATCAATACAATTCAACTAACAGTAAAGTTATACTTAGGTGTTATAAACTTACTCTGATATTTCTTGTATATGATAACCAGAATAACAATTACAATAACAGCTACTACAATAACAATAACAACTGTAACTGCAACAATCACATTATTTCTCTCTGCAGACATCATCGCTTCATGGCCAGTTTCTGAAAAATATACAGATAAACAGATTAATAGTCAGGAAAAATTAAATCACATTATTCCTCTGTACAGGCATCGGTTCTTGGTTTGTAGTTCTAAAACAAAAATACAAACAGTAATTGAGGCAGTTAAACCTATATTTTGATGAAAGGTAGAATATAATAGTAAATAAAAATATAAAACATGCATTTATTAGGGAATGCTAAATAATAAAATATCATCTTTCCTATTTTTCAAATCGCGAATCCTTTCTAGGCACGATAAAAATAAAGACGTAAGATTGATTGACAAAAACGGTTCTACCTCATGTTAATTGTCTTTTACAGATTGAGGTATAATATCAATACCTGCGTTTAGATTTAGTATACCATGTATTACAAATTGGGTGCCAAACACAAAGATTGTACTGGATCACTATACAGGATCAGTAAAAACAGGGATAACAAGAGTTCATTCTAATTACATACCTCTAACTCTTAGAGTAAAACCCTTTATAACTTCTCCATGAGTATTGTTGACCAGACACCCATAATAACCTTCATGAGAACTGTTGGCATTCTTAATTACCAAATCATTTTCAAACATATTCTTCAAA
>JAUJPP010000443.1:0-12608 GCA_030562195.1 Nipponacmea schrenckii
CACGCATGTCGGCTCCAATTCGACTGTCTTGTTTCAGTCTATACATAACTTTCCAACAACAATCAGAAATGTTTTCGACCTTAATCCCCCAAAAATCCATTTCCAGTTTTAAGGCGTTACCACACATATTTCTGGGCAAATGAAGCTCATTGCTTCTGTACATATTCAAAATGGGTCTAAACACTTCCGGGTCTCTGTCAAAATAGTACTCGTCTGATTCAGGGTCATATTCCTCCGCATCAGGACTCAAATTGGTAAGTCTTGTGTGAGAAATTCGTTGCAACGTTTCGTTCCTTGTCACAAAAACCTGACCTCCAATATTTAATCTAACTTTTTTGCTCATGGTTCACTGAAATAACATCAAGTCTCGCTATACATTAAATTCTCTATTAATGAAAACTCTTTTTTATGATAGCAAGTCTGATATAAAACCTATAATTATGTGTACGCTCCCTGTGGCAATTTGCAGTTCTAAGATTTCTACGGCATTAGGTAATCCTTTTCTTCCATTCCAATTCTAATTGTCTATTATAATATACTGGATGTGTTTCCAGGATGACAACTACTTCTATTCAATGATCCTCGTGTAGGCAAATCGAAACACGACGCACTTGAAATTATAATCGATATAAATTTCTTCATTAAACCAACATATTCACTCTGGAAAGAATCACATCTGAAATTTCAAATAGATTAGCTCTGTACTGCCACTGTATGAGCAACATCCGCCGAGAACTGGAAAATGGTTCAGAATCAATTCTATTAACATCCTTTGTCTAATATAATGTTAACATGAATTATTAAAACACAAAGAATTCAATGTAGGTTTGAGTGTTTTAGTTTTCTATCAGTTACAATAACATAGATGTCCGAGTACAATAATGTTCTGTTTCATATTTTCGTTTTCTTCTTTTTTTTTTATTGCGTGGCAAATAAAATTTGTCACGCTTTGTTTTCGTTCGGATTATTTTTTTTTTTTTTTTTTTTGCGTGGCAAATAAAATTTGTCACGCTTTGTTTTCGTTCGGATTATTTTTTTTTTTTTTTTTTTTTTTTTTTTTTTTTTTGGGAAGCTCGCTAGCCCAAACGGAAAAAGATAGACTAATTTTGTTTTCACCAATGGTTTTTATATGGGCTGGAATCAAAAATGAATATCTAACATAATTTTTCGCTAACCCGAAAGTGGCTAATTGCATAATATGCAAATAAGATTTCAAGCTAGCTCGGGCCCTAATAGTCGGATCGGTCTGAAATTTACATGATATAGATAGATAGGCAGCGCAATTAAAACTACATCATCAAAATTTTTTGATCCCTTCCGGTTTGGGCGTGGGGACTTCCGGTTTTTTCGTCTCATGTCGGGCGACCCTGCTTCCCATGTAATTCAAGAATCTAAACAAAAACAGTATATTTAAGCTATACTAAATGATTTTAATCCCCTGAGATGAAGAAAAATTAAATTGAATGTTGCGCATGCGCAGTTTTCAAAAATGGCAAATTTTCTTAAAAATTTAATAAGTCCGCCAATTATTGACCGATTTTTATGATTTTGGTGTCTATCAAAACCTTGATACTTTATCTAAAAAATTTTGGGAACAGAATTTTGATTTTCGAATTTGAATTTTTTTTATGCCCGTTCGAATTTTTCAAAAATTTAAAACTCTATATCTCGTGACCTTGACCTTCAATGACCTTGACATTTGAGATGTAGAATGTCCTTGACCTCAGCTGTCTATAGATGTGCTGATATTGCATGACAAATATTAACTTCCGGTTTTATAGCCCACCGAAATCTGACTATTTTGCAATTTTGGACGGTTATATTACACTTTCGGGCTCTAATGTTCGGATCGATCTGAAATTTACAGGATATAGATAAATACGCAACACAATTAAAAATATATCATCAAAATTTGATCACTTCCGGTTTGGGCGTGGGGACTTCCGGTTTTTTATCTCATTTCAGGCGACCCTACATCCCGTGTAATTCAAGAATGTAAGCAAAAACAGTATATATTAGCTATACAAAATAATTTGTATCCCCCGAGAAGAAAAAAATTCTAATTGCTAGTTGCGCATGCGCCATTTTTCCGAGAATGGCAAATTTTCTTTAAAATTTAATTAGTCCGTCATTTATTATTTATGCCCGTTTGAATTTTTTAAAAATTTGAAATTCTAAATCTTGTGACCTTCACCTTCAATGACCTTGAAATTTTCCATATAGAATGGCCTTGACATCAGCTGTCTATAGATCTAACAATATTGTTACGCTTGTTCCACAATTGGAGGCTGAAAAGTACCGGAATTGAAAGCTAGCAGGTTAGAAGTTTCAAAATGTTCGAAATCCATGGGATAACGCATAGTTGCCACGCTCGGAGCTGTTCACAGTTCTAGTTGATCGTTTTGTATTTATATATTCATAAATGACAGTGGCCTGAAATGAATTCACATTAGTTTATGAAATAGTGAACTGAAGTGTAAAAGGACCGTCTATTATTGATATGCTTCATAAATGTCTTTATCTATTGGCCTTATGATAATCTTGTCCTTGAATATTTTCATTCAACTTTTAACTTTGTTTTAAAAATATTAATGTTTAAATGTGAACTCGTTTTCTGAAGTACTTTTGAACGAAACAAGATGATCATTTTGCTGCAGTATTTTTGCAACAAAATGAAGATATAGAAAATGGGAGAAACGTAAAACGACTATCATTGTGTTCCTGGCTGGTATATTGAATTATTGTTATAAATGATTCGTGGTATGTTTGTCATATCATATTTCATTTCAAATATCTACGTTTGTATCAGACTATCTTCACAACGTCAAGATATTACAATACATTTTCTTGAATCACAAAAATTTTATGGAGCCATTTTCACCATGTCAATCAATGACGAAAGTATGAAGTTCATAATAGATTGAATATTATGAAAATGGAGTTTGGAGAGGGAACATTGTTCACTTTTCCTATGTTTTCTACTTGTAAAATGGTCCTTTATTTTCCACCTTTAAATATTCAGGAGAATGGTATCATTTCCTTGACTTAAAGATTACGAATTTTATTCATAGTAAAGAATCTCAGCTTTTCTTCCTTTTCTCTCATAAATATTGATATAATCTAGATGTTTGATTTGCAAATCTAATTTCAGTCTGAGAATCTTTGAATAATATCTTTTAAAAGCACTGTAGAGGGAGTAAATATAATGAAATGGGTTAAACCTTCAATATCATTACAACTTTACACATAATGTGGAAAGAGCCACTGGCCACAAGTAATGTGCTCTCTTCTATGGAAGACAATCCCTGCCATAATTAATCATTCTTAATGCTTAATTCGGTGATAAACATTAGTACAGTAACATCATCATTTGTACGCTTAATTTGACATTTGTTCGCTAAATTCATAATTTGTTGTTAAAAATTTATCATTCGAATAAAGAATATTACTGAACAAATTAACGATTTAGCCGAACTAATATTGCCCACTTCATAACGCCGAATGAAGTTTACCGAACAAATGTTGAAAAACATTTCTCGCATTTCATGAGAACGATATCATTATGACGACAAGTGGCGCTGCTCAATTTTAGTTAGGGCTTCGTTCCTATTTGTTTCGCCAATTTTTATGGACGGCCAGTGGCTGTGTACAAAGTAAAGAATCTTATTATGAAGTCCAATTTTATGATAAAAAGCGAAGTTTTTAATCAAACTCTTGGTTCTCTTTATTCATTGGAATGTGAGATTTTGAGATAAATATGGTGCCTATACCAGGAAATGTTTTGAAAAATGGCCAATTTTTTGTACAGTCCACAGTGATGGTTGTGGGACAGATATTTTGATGGAATTGGCAAAATCCCAACTACATGGTTTCTTCACACCTTTGAAGATATCGAAAATTCCAATATAAAAGTATTTTCATGACAAGCTTAGTTACTGGCCAGTTCGAGACGAAGACTCGTTATGGCCAATCTTAGAAATATAGCCAATTTTTGAATAGTCCACTCTGATGGTGGTGGGCTATGTTTTGATGGAATTGGCAGAATCCCAACCACATGGCGCCTTCAGACCTGGGAATATCCCCAAAATTCCAAAGAAATGGTATTTTCATGCCAAACCTAATGACTGGTCAGTCAGTGATGAAGACTCTTCATGGCCAATTTTTGAAAAATGGACAATTTTTTAACAGGCCACGGTGATGGTGGTCGGGCATAAATTTTGATGGAATTGGCAGAATCCTAACCACACGGTGCCTTCAGACCTGGGAATAAATCAAATAATTCCAATGTAATGGTATTTTCATGCCAAACGTAGTGACTGGCCAGTCAGTGATGAAAACTCTTCATGGCCAATTGATAAAATATGGCCAATTTTTTATCAGTCCATGCTGATGGTGGTGGGGCATAAGTTTTGATGATGGCATTGGTAGAATCCCTACCACATGTGGTGCCTTCAGACCTATGAAAATCCAAAAAATTCCAATGAAATGGTATTTTCATGCCAAATTTAGCGACTGGCCAGTCAGTGATAAAGACTCTTCATGGCAAATTTTTTGAAAAATGACCTTTGTTTGAAAAGTCCACGCTGATGGTGGTGGGGAATAAATTTTGAATTGGCAGAATCCCAATTAAATAGTGGCTTCTGACCTTTATGCCCCACCACCATTAGCGTGGACTGTTAAAAATTGACGACGAGTCATAACAAGTCCTCATCTTTATCTGGCCAGTAACTAAACTTGGCATGAAAATACTATTATATTGGAATTTGAGATATATTCACACGTCTGAAGAAACCATGTGGTTTGGATTTTGCAAATTCCATCAAATTATCTGTCCCACCACCATCACTGTGGACTGTACAAAAATTTGCCATTTTGAAAACATTTCATGGTATAGGCACCATATTTATCTCAAAATCTCACATTCCAATGAATAAAGAGTACCAAGAGTTTGATTAAAATCTTCGCTTTTTATCAAATTGGAATTCATAATAAGATTCTTTACTTTGTACACAGCCACTGGCCGGCCATAAAAATTGACCAAATAAATAGGAACGAAGCCCTAACTCAAATTGAGCAGCGCCACTTGTCGTCATAATGATAATGTTCTCATGAAATGCGAGAAATGTTTTTCAACATTTGTTCGGTAAACTTCATTAGGCGTTATGAAGTGGGCAATATTAGTTCGACTAAATTGTTAATTTGTTCAGTAATATTCTTTATTCGAATGATAAATTTTTAACAACAAATTATGAATTTAGTGAACGAATGTCAAATTAAGCGTACAAATGTTGATTTTACTGTACTAATGTTTATCAGCGAATTAAGCATTAAGAATGATTAATTATAGCAGGGATTGTCTTCCATACTCTTCAAGAGGCCCCAGTCGTAGTTAGCATTTAAGAAGCAGGTTTAAGACGTTGCGTATTACAGACTGTGATAATAGGCGCGGTGAGATATTAATCATTACCGTGAGTGGAATTCGATATAATATTATTAAGATTCGGGCCATCGGATAATCGTATTGGTTTGGCAATCAAGTTAAAATAATTTCAAAAGAAATCGAAAACCAAAACCTTAACCGTCAAAATTAGAACCAAACGATGTAACCTATGTTTAATTGAAGAGCTGTTACTTAGATATTTATACTTTATCTTTACTTATAATATATAACGTTTGACTTTCAAAATAAAAAAACCGTCTTATGAATCAAGGTACTAAACAGAATTCGTAATAGCTTTACATTATAAAGGAAGCTGAGTTGAATAATGTTATTATCACTTATGACTATTTTTGTACATTTGTTGATAATTGCTTACAGATAATCAAACTTGAATGCTATTGCTGATTTAGTAGCGATATAATGATTTTATTAATTTTATGATGTTCTTGTACAGTTCTATCGAACACTACAGTATATGGATGCTTGAAAACAAATACACACTAATCGTCGTCAACATACCAGCTGTAAACTACAGAAAATAGAAACGTTGTTAACTAATTGTACAACAAAATAGGACTGTTGTCGACTTCAGTATTTGTTAAAGTTGCTATAATACAATAATTTGGATATTCATTACTCGAGTTACGATGAATATGGATATTCTAATTATGGCACATTTTGTTTTCATGATCAATTAATGCACAATACAACAATACAGTTTATATGTTTAGAATAGGAATACGGCCAAAAGCATTCCAATTAGTTAAAATCGTGACAAAAGGACCGATGGGCAAACTGTATTATAAGTCAATTTATAGGCAAACTTCCTCCTACTTTTCATTGCCACAAATAGTATAAAATTGCGAATAGGGAGAGAAACACTGGACACAAATAACTAAACTAAATGAGCTCTGATTTAGTATCCTGATGAACGGAAAGAAGTCAAGGACTGTATAACACCAGTATTGATGTCTGTGGCTTTGTATTTACATGACCTACAGTTTGTAGGTTTCTCTAAAACGCTCTGTGTTTCTCCTGGTTTACCATGTCATATAAAGGATTTACTATCAGTATAACTTGGGGTGTGTACAAAACGAAGACCCAAAGACCCAAAGACCTAAGACCTAAAAAAAGGAAGACCCTACGAGGTAAAAAAACGAAGACCTTAAAATGAAAGACCCCATGAGGTAAAAAACTAAGACCGAAAAAAGGAAGACCCAACGAGGTAAAGACCCTATAAAAATAATCCGACAAGGCATAGGAATATTCCATTGAAATCTTACTCGAAGGTTAAGCATGCCAATAGGCCAATTTTCCCAGATAATGAGCAAAATCCATCACCCCCCCCCCCCTTTCCTGCAGGGTGAAACATAAATACGCATGTAAAGAAAAAGGTACGAAAGGAAGACCCCACGAGGTAAAAAACGAGGACCCTGTGATAAAATCCGACAAGGCATAGGAATATTCCATTGAAATCTTACTCGAAGATGCCAATAGGCCAATTTGCCCAGAAAATGAGCAAAATCCATCACCCCCCCCCCCCCTCTTCCCTACAGGGTGAAACTAATTAAATACGGACGTCAAAAAAAGTACAAAAGGAAGACCCCACGAGGTAAAAAACGTAGACCCTGTGAAAAAATCCGACAAGGTATAGGAATATTCCATTGAAATTTTACTCGAAGGTTAAGCATGTCAATACTTTCAGAAACTGAGCAAAATCCTTCCCTACAGGGAACTGGCGAAGAAACAGAAATCTGCAAACACTCAAAATGGAAGAAGATATAGAAACGAAACTCAAAAACTCAACTTCTTCAAGTCAAGACAACATTACGTATACTATTTAACTGTCCCATTAGCCTCACTAGTATCATAGGGAAGACAATGGAGTCCATCATCAGAGATGCTATAATGGAACATCTGGAATCAAAACACTTGTTAAGCAATAACCAATATGGATTCATAGCTCATAGATCAACATCAACTCAACTAATTGAATATTTGGATTATGTAACAAATGAAATTGACTATGCACATCCCACTGACGTCATCTACTTTGACTTCAAGAAAGCCTTTAACAAAGTCCCACATGCCAGATTATTTTGGTTCGAACAACAGAAACACCATCACAAACAGTACAACCCACCCATTTAAGAAGAAAAGAATTTAGGCATCATCACCCATGAAAACTTAAAATTTACTACCCAAAAACAATATTAAAATCTATACAGAACTCTGCATCAAACGGCAGCCATTTCTTGTATTTTTATATCAGTTTAGGCAACGGAGAGCTTGGCTGCAATTATAGAAGATAATCTTCTCCATTCATGAAGACTAGGGATGCTCACCTTTAGTTGAAAATTTGATCGTTCCTACCTGGTTGCGTCTATTTGCAAAGACTCCCTGTAGACTCAGGGACAGGATGCACGAAGCATTTTCTCAGCGAGTGCAAATTACTTTCAGACATAGATCGCAAGTACATCACGGGGGCTCGTTGCGCTCCTCCTTGACAACGACTTACCTGCAGATATTGAAGTTGGTAGGTTTATTTCCTTCTACTTTAAGTATGCAGATCAATCCCATACAGGTCGAAAGGGTATTGTGTTGAGAGCTCCAGACAAGAAAACAGCAATATGGCCTGGTTAATATCTCGAATTGGTTGTGCTATGTGATTATGTGGGTGACAAAAGTGTTGCCTTAGAACCGCGTCAAACCTCAATACCTCCACTACTCCAACATGGACACCTCCTTGTGTACTTTAATGATTAGCTGGACAATTCAGGATTCGGAACGAATCAGACGTTCCACAAACTTTGAAGCAACATGAGCAATTTTGTGAGGTACGAGAAGAAAAACATCTCATAACTTATCAAAATCAAAAGAATGTTCTTCGACTCTTTTGGACCTTCATTCTACAATCTTCCAAGTTGACCCACACAAATATATTAGCCACAGAAATAAGGATAGATATTTGGGACAGCCTTTAACGACATATACAGTCCCATATCTAATGGCTGCAATAGTGCTTTAGAACCATTCCAGGCAGTGGTCAAAATGGGACCTGTGCCTCCACCCAAACGTAAAGGCAGATTACCACAGTATTTACGTAATCGTCTCACTGAACTGTTCAACGACCTAGAAGAAAGGGCACGTTTATACGACCTTTGGACATTGGTGTTCATGTCGAAGATTATTTCCCGTGAAGAAGTCTTTTGGAGAATTCCGACTCGTTTCTTAGTTTGGCGATGTTGGCCGATACAATAAGCGTTAGCCGTATGTTCTCTAGTCTTCGTCAAATCAGCCAATGGAAATACCTCATCACACCAGATCTATCCAGTGCATTTTATCAAATCCCTCTGTCACACGATTCAATGAAGTATTTTGATGTGGCGACTCTTTCGTGGGGTGCGTGTATACTTTGTCCAAGTTTGATTGTGAGCCACGGTTTGTAATTATCTCCCTTGCTTTAGTTCTCCATGTTCGTTCGATAATAAACGCTCTGTGTTTCTCCTGGTTTGCAGTGTCATATAAAGTGTTACACGATCCTGTGTCAGTTATACGGAAAGTTATTACTGATGTTGTATGCCGATTGGGCAAGTTATGTGGGAAAGTAAACAAACTCGGAGGGCCTTGCCTTTATTATAATTATACATATCAGTCGACCGGCAAACTCTCAAATATTATTTTTCTGTAATATCGACATCTTTTCCACGTGAAGACAAATTAAATAAACGTTTATTAAAGGGATAATAGTCGTTAGAAGAAACTTAAAATTTTAATTTCTCTCAAACTTAACTAATAACAGTATATATCCATCAGTAGTCTTACCTGCTGTCATAACCTCTCTATAATCCGATAATTCCACAAAATCAAGTACAGTAGTTAACTATAAAACGATTTATACATCTATTAAGTGATTTCCAATTTGTAATTATAAAGGGAAGTAACTCTTTACTTAACCTTAACATAGTCAATGTGCGATATTTAAATTCACGGAAAGCCGAGCAAAAAAATTCATATGATTTTAGATTAATATTCCAACACTGACAAAATATTCAACGAAAATTAATCATAATATTTGTTTGTATACACTGAAGAATGATTGCCATAGCGCGCTTGCGCAAGGATGTTTTAGCGTTGATTTACCTGACGCTTTTATTCTCAAACTGAAGGGAATTGTCGCTTGCTCACTTTTTTTGAAGAATTCCGAATATAGTTTTATTGTGGCTTTTTAATAATTAATAAAGTGTGATGTGCATACTTATTTAACCAATAGTCAATATTAAACACAAATATTAGCAGTAGGACGAGTGTATTCTAACGCTTATTTTCACTTTGAGGAAATGATACAGATTAAACAATAACATCTTAACATTTGATATAACAAATACACAAGATACCCGGTCAGGTTTATAAAAAGATTCATTGTTTCGTCATTAATATCAATTTTCAATGTCAATGAAAAAAGACGATCCTCTTATATTATTGTGCCTATTTTAATATATAAAGATACCTGTCTATTACAAAATGCTGGAAAGAATGTTCATTATAAACTAGAAATAACATTAATGATAATTAGTGAAAATAGTATATTAAAACATTGTTATTACTTTTTAGGGCAATCCAGTGGAAATGAAATATGGAAATATTAAGGATTAAAAATTTGAGTAAACGATCCTTTCTACCAGCTGCTCTTTGGCTACACCTATCGGCATAGGTCATTTCTAGAATACTCCAACCTGTGTACATCAGGATCAACTAGGACCATAAACCACACAAACAATTCAAGGCTAGAAATAAATATTTAATGAATTACTTCAAACCTATTAGAAATTTGGTAGGGTAAAATGGCAAGGAGTGGTCGAGATAATACCAGGGTTACTATCGCTAGAGTAAGACGATCTGCGCACACCTGAAACTAAAATCAGTCCCTAGTAAGCAGTTGGCGACTGGTGACTGATGTCTTGTTTTCCATAACTAATATCTATAACCCGATGTACTCCTCTCGGCAAGCCGTGTACATTGATGATGCCTTCTAGCTGTAGAAAGTTGTTGCTTTCGATGTATATGCGGTAGAAGTGACAGACTTTTTACTATCAGTTTTGGCAATTTGATGTACGCACTCCCCTTAAACCGATGCCACCAGTTTGTCGATATTTACCCGAAGTACAGCGCTAGCGATAATTAAACGTTAATTAGCTTGTAAATGTTGATTTAAAAATCCACAATCATTATTAGTACGATATTAATTAGATGTCAACGATGTCCCTTTCAAATCCAACAAAACAATCAATTAATTCTCGGTCGATAAGAAGTTTTTTTTTTTGTTCAAGTGAAAAAATTAGGAGTTATTAAGTCTTTCAAACGATTCCTGTGAGAAATGTGAATCAAGCGATAGACGAGAAGAATATAATTACTTGCTGGTTTGCCCCTTCTTACAAAAATTTAGAAAAATGTACTTAAAACAATACTTCTTTAAAAATCCAAATATTTTAAAGATGTATCAACTTTTCTGCTTATCCAACAAAGAAAGCAAGATAAATGATAAGTTATGTGATATTGTAAATGTGTGTGAACCAAGTTAATTCATAAATGAGGTCTATGTAGCACTGTATTGGATGTTAACCTGTTGTCATTTGTATGTTTTTTTTTATATTATATTGTATTGGACCCTCTCGAGGGGTCGTAAATGAGAATAAAATAATTGCGTGGCAAATAAAATTTGTCACGCTTTGTTTTCGTTCGGATTATTTTTTTTTTTTTTTTTTTTTTTTTTTTGCAGTGCGTTCTTCGAACGCACTGCTTTGTTTTCGAAATGACTATTTGCAGTGCGTTCTTCGAACGCACTGCTTTGTTTTCGAAATGACTATTTTTTTTTTTTTTTGTCTCTTTCTGGTCACGCTCCCCAGCCATAACTGCAAATGTCTTACACAATCTGGCGTGATATTGTAACGTAATCTAGTGCTCGTTGTTGTTTAAATGTAAAATGACGCATTTTTGTTCTACCGGAAATGACGTAGAACGTCACAAATTTTATTTTTGTTTACTAACTCACGGCTCGTATTTTTATCCAATCTGGTTCGGACTTTTTTTATTTACTACTTATAACTTAGATTTACATAATAGCAGTTTAAAAATTTTGAAATTTTTACTTTTGTTGCTGACTTTTGAATTTTAAAATTTAACACTTTTTCTAACTTTTGCAATTTTGATTAGATCGAAATCAAAATTTGCAGTTAGATAAACATTTTTCTTGTCAAGAAAAATCTGTTTTCAAAATGTCGACATCACTTCCGGTTTCGGCGTCATACGTCGCTAAACTTCGAATTTTCACTTCCGGAATTCTAAAGATATTTGAATTTTTTTTTTTGCAATTAGTTACTATTAACCCATAATGATTTTATAATTAACAAAAATTGAACCGGAAGTAACAGATCAGTCGCCATCATTAAACCACTTACTTTTGTAAAGTGAAAAATTGGGCCTTAGGGGTTAATCGGACAATTGTAATTTTGATGTCTATGAAATCTTCAATCGATTGCTAACAATTCTTAGGAAGCCGAATTTTGAATTTCGATTTAGCTTACCTTTCATTTCCGGTTCTTTTTTTTCACTCAGTGCCTAATTTTCCAACGTTCATATATCGTGACCTTGACCTTTGGTGACCATGTGACCTGCACAAAAGTTGTTGCCCTTGTCGAGATCTATCCATTGATGTCTTCATTTGCGTTGTGCAATGTCAACTTCCGGTTTTACAGCTATTTGAAAATTGCACTTTTTAACTTCGAAGAGCTCTGTCACGTGACCTAATTTACATACGTCAAAATTTCTTTTATGTCCTTATTACGCGTAATTTATTCTTTCCAATGGTGTATAACACTTTATATTTTGATCAAAATTGCGCTTTTTAATATTTGAAAATTTTGTTCTTAGTTCTATATTAATTGTGCGTGATTTATGAAAAAGCACGTGTTTTTTTTAAATTTACGTCTTATTTTTTCACAAAAATTGGTAGATGAGTAGACAAAAAATTATCATTAAAGATTCCGATAAAACATTTTCCGAAATTAGCCGGAAACGTCCGAAAATGACCAAAAAAATGTAGAAAATCATAGAAATCGGAATTTTCGGATTAAATTTTTGCACAAACTTGCAATTTTATTATTCCACA